>JAODJU010000050.1:7500850-7528623 GCA_026776725.1 Gnathonemus echidnorhynchus | reverse complement strand
GGTACACAGTACTAAAGAGTACACAGTACTAAATGGTACACAGTACTAAATAGTACACAGTAGTACACAGTACTAAAGAGTACACAGTAGTACACAGTACTAAAGAGTACACAGTAGTACACAGTACTAAATAGTACACAGCAGTAAATGGCGTGCACAGCATGACGTGTGTAAGACTGCACGAAACTACAGCATCTAAACAACACAGTACTCATAACATCTGAGAGGCAGATGAGAATCGTAGTTTTATTATTTTCAAATAGCATGCTGAAAAAACAGTGATGTTTTCATTCTCATTCAGAAGGAGGGAATTATTGACCACTCGCATTTATCCGAAATGGTCCCTGGAACAAAGGACATTACATAGGTAATGATATATATATATATATATATATATATATATTTAAGTAACTGAAGAGCATGTCAGGGGTATTTAATTTTAATGAAAAGTCACAACAGACTTATTGGGTTAAACTTTGCTGTCCTATTGCCTACGATACAGCCAATTTAAATATATCACCATCATTAATAAACACTGGGGAAAATAAGGGTCATATAGACAGCAGAGGGACTTGGAAAATAGATAGAAGAAAAGCAAAGAATTTAGATTTAGAAATAGATTGGAAAGAAGGCGTTATAAAGAATTTAATGGCACTTCCGGCCATTGTGAAGTTTGAGTTAAATTCAGTCAGATCAAAGTCGATAACTAAATACTCACTCAAATAGGGGGGTTTGTAAGGCGCACGTGTGTTAGACAGAAGTGCATCAAACTCTTTCCTCTCTAGGGTGCCGTGATGTGACTTCTCTTTGCCAAAGGTGGAGAATGATCTATCTCCAGTTTGCTCTTGAGTGTCAAATACCTCAGTGTCAGGCACAGAGTCCATTCCCGGGACATGCAGATTGCTACGGTAATCTGCCCCCTGACGGCCGTCCGGTGACACAAAGGAGGGCATCCAGCATCGATCAGAGTGCCCGAGGGCTTTGCACTCCTCTGTGCAGTTTGAAAAGAGATCCGCACCTAAAACAACACAATCGACACAGGATATGTATTAGCAGATGGTACTTCCTGGAAATTTATTCTTGACGCCGGTGCTTATGCACATATTTTCCACATCGTGGAGGCAGGCTGCAGTACACAGTATTACAATCAGTAGCAAAACATCCTTCTTTCTGAGGTTGTGCTCCTGTTTCAGAATATTTACACTTTTTTAGCACACGGTCTTAGTGGAACCGGTAAATAAAATACACATGTAACAGTTTGTGAAATCCACAAGGTTTAAACCGTGTTTATTACCGATAAATCTACTTAAGATGCAGGAACGGCCACTACAGTGTAAACAATGGACGTTTAACGGTTCTACTGTAAATCTCCGATGGCCATTTGTTAGGTCGGGTTGCTCGTTTGATAACGTGTGTGACATCTCATTGGGGTTTTCTAGCATCTGTGGTTTAAATCCCTTCGCTGTCACGAGGGAAGTAACATTTGCGTGAAAGACAGGGCAATTGTAAATGAAAATAACTGTCGAACGTTTAAGTTAATTAGCTGGTATGGAATGATGGAAAGGTTGATGGCGGTGGTGTAATTAAGCCTCCCAGCAAAACCTAATCATCTTCCGACCGGGTCTGGAGTTTCAGGCACAAGGACAGTGATGGAGAACGTTGAAGCCTCCTGATCAAAGCACGTGTGGAGCTACAAAGGGAGTAATGTGGAGACACATCTCTAATCTGTAATCCTTCATGGCAGGAGCTTTGCTGCGAGAAGATCAAAGCAGCTAGTTAGGCGAATATGTCCCACTGATAAACCTTTGACTATAGTTCTACATAGGAATTCTGATTTACAGAATAAAAGCCGACATCTCTCCTCTTAACAGACACAACCAAAGGAGTTGCCCGATGTTATGGTGCTTCAGTATATTCAGAAGAAATGAGAGTGAGAGACCCTTTAAATATCTAATGGGTTCAGTTCCTCTGTTGTGGACCATCAAGTATCCACAATCACACACCGTCAATATATCCTCACTTTAACACCCAGCAGGGTTCCACTGATTTCCTGGTATTTGTGTGTCCGCGAGTTACAAGACTCCACAAACAAATCAGCCGTGTATAATTTCTCCCTTTTGTTTGCAAAGCCACAAATACCAACTTCTATAAATAAAACAACGCGGTAAAGTTCATGAGTATTACTAATTTTCATGCTAAAAACAAGCACCTTTTTTTTTTTATTATAATTTGTACATTTCAGCACAACTTGTGTTATATTAAACACTATTTCAATCTTGGTGAGCTAACAGGGCAGTGTTAACTTTTGCTTTGAGTAATATCTCCTGAAAATCAATCCAATAATCCAATAATCCTATCTGCCCACACTGTAAACAAGTGATTAGAGTTGTGAGAAATTGTACAGCTAGTTTAGAGAATTCTGGGGATTAAGGTTTTCGTTTTCATGTCCCTCCTTAAAGAGGCACGTAAGCATTTTAATACTGGTAGAAATAAAAGGCAGACGGGAGAATGAAGGGAAGGGAGAATCAGCAGACGTCTCACGTAATTCTGCTGGTTTAGCTTTCAAAGTTCTACTGTTAGGAGATATGGACTGGGATAGAATCTAATAGAAATTAATTATTCCCAAAGGGGAGATTAACTTGCCAATGTAAATACAAAATTAAAATAATAAAATCACAGAAACAAAATTACCTAAGACCCTGGGAGAATTTGCCGGTATAATCAGTCCTGCGACAGACATACTTCATAATAAATACTAAATAGCATCTGCTGGTCTTTCGTAAAACGCGTTACCTGTCACCCACAATCATAGAAAGGTGCTCCCCGTTCAGCGTGAAAAACCTTCTGACGCCCATTATGAACGGTGGGAAATATACTGGTAAATGGCACGATGGCTTTGTAAAGCAACCAGATTCTAAGTAACGCTCTTAAAAGTACAGGAAAACGGGTCTTTCCAAAGTCCTATGGGGAGAAGTTCAGGCCACCTGCTGCTTCACACTTAACGATTTTAAGCCGAAGTTTGGAGAGTTGGATCTGTCAGAATACATTGGGCTGAACTAAATCGAATCCCCGAAAGACCTTGCTAGAGGTATCGCTCCACTGCATTTACGTTTCAGTTTCATCACCGGGTGGTTTAGCTTTATGACGGTGAGGCTTCATTCCTTTTCTTCGTGATATTTCCCATCGTTCACATGGAAGGACACCTTTCATGGCTCTCCCCATCAAAACAAAATAGCGAGCGCTAAAGAGTTCGAGCCAAACAGAATAATTCCGAGATTGTGAGGGAAATCACTCTGGGCAATTCTTGAAATAATTAATGAAGCAAATTCAAATTACCGCTATTAATTTTATGAAAATGAGGGCCACATATGGCGTGCATGGGCGACCGATCCTCTGGGGCCAGGAGGTCAGCCGCTTTTCACTCTACATCGGCTCCTAATTGTTCGGCTGAAGTCGTTATTTCGACTGGAAGTCAGGTCACCTGGTGTTTGGGTTGTAAATCAGCCGCTAATTGAAACCCAAACTCTGAAATCTGCAGGACTTCTTCCCTCGAGAACCAGAGCGTACAGTACCATCCCAGGCATATGGCGCCTCAACTTGCAGCACAGGTACATTCTAAAATAAATGCCCTGTTCATTTCCACAGCACACACTTATCAAATCCTGTGTGCAACAGTCGTCTTATGTAAAAAAATAAAATAATTATAATAATCTGAATTTTGTGACTTTTCCTTCTCGGAACTGGCTTTGCTAGGACACCAGTCCGCCGCAAGGTCACACACACACACAGGCGCGCGTTTGGCCACCCACACAACCAGCCACACTTTCACAGACAAAAAAAAAATATATAGGGAATTTAGTGGGATCATTTAATCAAATCAAAACTACATGCATTTGGACTGTGGGAGAAAACCAGAATTGCAAAGGAAACACACAAAAGAAAAGACCCAAATCAATGGGGGGGCATTTCAACCTTCTACAATCCAATTCACAAGCTATCTGTCTGTTGATGAAAAAAAATCCAATTCTACACAATTTTGGCTTGATTTATGATATTAGACCATCTTGCAAAGTCCCATGAAAAGTCTAAGATGAACAGTCTATGTAAGTACATACTGAAAAAATACAGTATATTTATTATGCAACACATTAACTGTTTCACTACTTTGACTTTCTGAAGCACGCGCTATCACAATGGAATTCTAATTATTCTCTAAGCTCGAATATTTTTCACCACTTTTCTTCCAACTTTCTGAGAGAATGAGAGCTTTGAAATACCATGTGTGGCCAAAAAAATGGGTGACCTAATTAGTTAAAAAAGGAGCCCGGCATTGAAGTATGCTCATTCTGAAAACGGACAACGCTCAGATACTACGAGGTCACCTGCTCTTGGCAACAGCCCTAAAATACCTGCACAGCATATATGTAGGGTGGCGCTCCGAAATGAATGTTACAGAGTTTTCGGTCGTTTTTTTAATGTATATTATTTATTTAAGGAAGCTTATCAAGTTTTCAAAAATCAGCTGTTTCTGTGCACTCCCCGGCAGACTCAGAAATAACAGCACATGCACAAATTTGCCCAACCCCCACAGAACACGGCGACACCTTTTGTTAAACCATCTGAGATCCAGACCGCTCGCTTACAGGGTCACGGAAACAGCAGCGCCGGTCATGACCGTTAATTATGGGGGGGCGTCTCTGTACCTGCAGACCACTGACGGCGGCTTCACATCTCCTGGCCCTTAAATGCGTTCTGTTTGATGCCCGGCTGATTAGAACTCCTGAATAATACATTCGAAGTTTAAAAGCAAGGTAGGAAATGTAAAATTAATCAAATCATTAATACCGGGGTAAAAAAGAGATAAAAACTTCATGAGTATGAACCTGTTTAAAGGTCAGTAGCCTAGTCAGAGGACAAGCACAAAGAAACAACGCCAACGGCAGCAAAATCAAGCCGAATGAAGTCTTGGGCTGAACCAGCAAAGGGTTTTAAAACCAGAGTATCAGGAACCGTTTCATTTCGTGCAAGAGAAAATAACCGGGTTAGAACCGGAGTCGCAGATGCATCCGACTTCAGAATAACGAAGGAAAAAGCTATTAAGTCTAATAAAGTGTTATTCAACTTCCAAGAGTCCAATAATATATGCTATAATCAAGCAAAAGCTTTTTGGCACCATTTCCATCCAGGATACCACCAAACGGTGTGTGATCCTGCTTGGCTAATGTAAGTACAGCAAATGACACGATCGTATAACAGTTTATTCGAAACGTGTCATATTGGAAATGAACCGGATCGATTCGCTGCGAGTTATTTATATGGACGCGAAATGCGCATTAAAAGCCGCCTTTGCGCACTGAAAGCGGTTCTAAAAAGCGTAAGCAAATCGAGCTGAAGCTGAATCTTATAGGAACTCAAATACTACAATTAACTTTTTTTTTCTTGTTCTTTTTGGTCCGGTTCCCATCTCAGCACTGATATCAACAGGTACAGCGCTGGACTTGAGGGTTCAAGGGAAGGGAGTGTGGGGGGAAAAAAATAAATCGTGAAAATGGCATATTTGTTTTTGAATTCAAAGCCGAATCCGAGTATTACAAACCTGGGCCTTGATAATAGCCTTCATTTCATAATTGGTATGCAAAGGTCTGAAAATGAATTACTGATCACTGAGCTGTGACAGAGCGCTAACGTGAAGCGCAGACAGGCTACGGGCCCTGCTGGGCGTTTGCATTCCTTAAATCATCCCCCATTGGGGTGCTGGATTTGAGGGAGACACACGTGATCAGGCATATTTAAGAAGGAATAACAAACAAATAGCTGTATAAATGATTAAAGGTCACATTGGTTGTTGAAAGAGATTGGGATGGTATCATGGCACAGGAACCAGCCAAATCATTAAATCTGGTATGTATAAACTGTGGATTTTCATTTTTCATAAAAGGCGCAATTTCCATCTCGGTTCTGTCTATTACCAGGAGGCTCTGTGAATGTTAAACAGGGTCATGGTGACATACAGAGAATTTAAAACGACAGGAGCAGAATCATCGTCAAAATCATATGATCCTGCTTTGGTTACTTGCGAAGAAGTTGGTGATTTGATTAGCAACTAATAAGAACAGCAGAATAGAGTAGGTGACTTATTTTGGGCGTGTAAATTAAGAAAAAAAGAGAGAGGGCTCAGAATATATGACATTTTTGTACCACTGTGCAATGATTTTGTATTAATTATGTTAATCAAATGTCCAGCACAACCCCATCAAACACAAGCATACAATAAGTATTTTACTACTATATTCTTATACATTTCCTGCATATAAATCTAACATATAAAAAAAAACTTTTGCACATATAACTCATTAATATCACATTGAATCATTACTAATTTCATTATTTTCTCTTGCTGCCTTGTCCAGTAAAGGCAGTTGGAGGGTGGATAGATCGATGTATGACTGGATTAATAATCATTTTAAAATTACATCTAAAATAATTACTTGATATTTATGCGAGGCAGAATCAAGCAGATATGGGTTCTGTAACCCCACGTCATGTATTTGCAACTCATTAAAGAAAAAAAAAATCATATTTATTTAAATGAATAACACAATATTTTAATAGTTAAATTTAAATTTTAACAGAGAAAATGCAAATAATAATAATTATAAAATTTAAAACCATATACAGAACACTAAACCTAAATCACTGCTAAATCAATGGTATAATGTAATTATAATTTTAAGTATTGCTAGAGAACTATCATCCTAAAATCTTACAGTTGTCTTTAAAGGCAATGCCACCATCTACATGTGTGAAATCCAGACAGCGTTTATGCAAAATGAGCCCTTAACTATCTCGCCAGGGTGTTTGTGCAGCCGGCGTGTAGGGGCTGTGCCTTCAGAACCACACTCCGGCCAAAGCCAGATTAAAGCACCTTTCCCAGATTTCACCGGCAATAAAGCACCGCCATCCCAAAATAATTCAGCAGGAGGTTTTTTAACATCATAAAAACGGCGATGGGGGTCATATATACCGGTGGCCGGTGACTGTGATAAAACGTTACCTACCGGACGAATGTCCTCGGTTGGTGGCGTCGTGATCACTGTCTCCCTGCTCACTATCGCCGTGTCCACTGTCCTTTGAGCTTACAATATCTGCTTCCTGGAAAGCAGAGCTGCAAAGGGGGAGAGGACACTTTTCCTCACAAAACATTATTCCGCCATCAGATGGTCGCTGAAGGTGTTGCACTTGGCACGGATTGCACTGGCATGGTAAGTGTGGGTATCATGGTAAAGTGCAGCTTCTGCTTACGCCCTAATCAATGCGCGATCGCCGGCCAGAGGCCGCTTCTGAAACCCCTTACCTGTTTACACGCCGAGGTCTGTCAACAAGGTAACTGAGTTCAGCCCTCTGTTTAGTCTAGAACAAACACAATCGATAAGGCTTATTACAAAACTCAGAATGCAACGTCATTGAGATGGTTTCAAAAACGACGCAACGATACAGAAACTCGCATGCAAACTGAATTGTTATGAATAAAGTATAAAAAGTGAATTTTAGCATCAGTCTCTCGGTCACAGACTTGGTTGAGGGGTAAAATCACCGGGTCCTGGGATAATTCAGTCAAAGGCTTCAGTTATAGACGAATCTTTGTTCTAATGTTACTCTGCCGGGCCGTGCCAGGCATGCTTAATTCACATCTTCTCTGGACATACAATTTAATCGAACCCTTTTACACTTTGTTTTTCTTTCTTAGCTTTTTTTTCTCCCCCACAGACACACACATGACATTTAAATGACCACCGGTAAGGGAAAGATAAAATGTCAAATTTATATTATACCATTCTTACACACACGCATCAAATGGAGAATTTTAAGAGAAAAAAAATACATTAAAGACAAAGAGTGTACTGCTATTTTATGTGTATAAACAGATGTCAAAAGAGTAATTAGAATTTAATGCAGCGTTGCAATGTCTTTAGTGCATACAAGTAAGGAGCGATATATTTCAGTATTCTTACCTCGTTGGATAAAATGCTGCCGTTAGATATGATGTCGGGCTGCTGGTCTGTGTAACCTGAGACTACGGCTCCACAGGGATTGTGTTCAGTGTCTGCGCTCCTAGCGGGACTACGGGGCTTTAAGAACATAAGATCAGTTTTGGCAGATTCCGGTGTAAGACATACCTGGTAGCAATAGTTCTGGTTTTGATGGTGGGAGTTGAAGCTCCCCGATTCTTCGACCGGGACCTGCGCGGTGCTGGTGACATTAGTGCTCTGCACCAGCATTATATCTGACTTGCTAAGCTTTTTCTTCCTGCCCCTCGCCTGCCTGCTACAGCAGGTCCTGCAGCACAGGCAACAGTCGCTGTTCAGACACGTGTGGAGGCTCATCTTCTTGTCCTTCTGACACCTGATGGCCAGCACGATCATGGCCAGCAGGAAGATAAAAGACACTGATCCCAGCGCGATTATAAGGATCAGGGTCAAATCAAGGGAATTTTCCTTGGCTTTGGAGGAACCTCGTTCCCCGCTCTGACCCTCCACTATACTGTCGACTAAGGTTACAATAACGCTGGCTGTGGATGAGAGCGGCGGTTGCCCGTGATCCCTCACTTCGATCAACAAGTTGTAAGGGTGGTTCGGGTCCCTTTTACCGGATACCCTCCTGGCGGTCCTTAGTTCTCCGGTTCTCCAGTCCATGCGGAACATCCCCAGCTCGTTCCCCTTCAGGATGCTGTAGGACAGGCGCGCGTTCTCGCCGTCGTCCGCATCCATTGCCACGATGCGGGTCACCAGGAAGCCCGGCTCTGCGGACCGGGGCAGATGCTCTCTCGCTGTGCCGTTTTTGCCCACCGGGGCAATAACGGACGGGGCGTTATCATTCTGGTCCACTATTATAACATTGACGGTGGCGTTGGACGTCAGCTCCGGGGTGCCGGAGTCCTGCGCCTGGACCATGAAGCTGAAGTCCTTTAACTGCTCGTAATCGAAGGACCTCAGAGCATAAAGGTAGCCGTTCTCCGAATTGATGGACACGTAGGTGAAGACGGACATACCCTGGATGTCGCACTCCAATATGGAGTATGATATATATGCATTTTGTCCGATATCGGGGTCTACGGCGCTCACAGCATAGATGTAAGCCCCCGGTACGTTGTTCTCAGTGACATACACGTCGTAAATGGGCTGCAGGAACCTGGGGGCGTTATCGTTCTCATCCGACACCTGCACTTTAATGGACTTGCTGGTGGCCAGAGACGGGACGCCCTTATCCTTGGCCACGATGGTGATGGTGTAGGAATCGGCGTTCTCCCGGTCCAGGGCTCCGTCCGTGACTATGGTGTAATAGTTCTTGAAGGAGGACTTAAGCTTGAACGGGACCTCGCCGAGGATCTCGCAGTGAACCTGGCCGTTCTCCGCCGAGTCCCGGTCGGTGACGCTGAGCAGCGCGATCACGGTGCCCGGGGCCGCCTGCTCGCTCACCGACTCGGTCACGGTGCTGAAGCTGATCTCCGGGGCGTTATCGTTCACGTCTATCAGCTTGACCAGCACTTTGCAATGGGAGGGAACGGCGTTGGGTCCCAGGTCTTTCCCTTGCACGTAGATCTGATGCGTATTGCTCTCCTCGTAATCGACCTCCCCGATCACCTCGATTCTTCCAGTCCGGGGGTCTATATTAAAGAGTTCCCTCACCCTGGCTGAATTACGACTGCTGAAAGAATATACCACCTCCCCGTTCGTCCCCTCATCCAGGTCCGTGGCGTTTAACTGGATGACCAGCGTGCCCACCGGTGCATTTTCGGGCATGCTGACCGAATACACGGACTGGTCAAAGGCCGGCACGTTATCGTTGGAGTCGAGGACTTTGACCAGCAGCAGCGCGGTCCCGGTCCTCTGGGGCAGACCACCGTCCACCGCCGTCAGCACGTACCTGTGCACCGCCTGCTGCTCCCGATCCAGCGGCTTCTCCAGGACGAGCTCAGCGAATTTGTTGCCGTCCCCTTGTGTCTGCACGTCTAGGTAAAAATAATTGTTGGTGGTCAGGTCGTAAGAACGGAGGGAGTTGGTGCCCACGTCCGGATCGAAGGCGCTCTCCACGGGAAAGCGCGTCCCCGGGGTGGCACTTTCCGTGATTTCAACCGTAATGTCTGTTTCGGGAAAGCTGGGCGGATTGTCATTGATATCCATCACTTCGATCTCCACACGGAAAAGCTCCAGCGGGTTTTCCAGAAACACCTCCAAGTGCAGCAGGCAGGTGGCACTTTGCTTGCAAATCTGCTCCCGGTCGATCTTCTCGTTTACAAAGAGCGCCCCGTTTTCCAAATTCACCTCCAGGTACGGAGTCCGGGAGCTGGGCACGATCTGGAATTTGCGGGATGAAAGTTTTGTTATGTCCAAGCCCAAATCCTCCGCGATATTCCCCACAAACGTCCCATGATCTTGCTCCTCGGGAACAGAATAGTGAAGCTGGGAAGCCACTCCATCCACGATAAAGAAAAATATCAATAACACAATCATTTCCAACAAAAACCAACAAAAAAAACACAGAAGTGCACTTGTAGTTTCTTCCTTCTAACTTGATTAGGAATTTCCCATCACCTCAGTCTGTATAAAACCCCAAAAGAGCACGATTTCCCGAATCAAAAGCGCTCCATCTTTTGGTCTTGTCAGCCGAAAACCATCCCGTTTTCTGGATATCGATACCAGCCATTGGGATCGTCAGCAGTTATTTTGGTATACTGAGTTCTGGGAGCTTTGGTATCAAAGCGACCGTAATACAGAAGGGACCACACTTATCCCTTAAAAAAAAAATCAAAATAAAACCAGATGCACGCAAAGAAAGCGATTCAGGCAAGTGCATTTAGTATATGTCCGCAAGTCACGCAAAGTGATGGAGCAGACACATTGTAACATGGAATGATGCAGACTGGATCAGTGGTACTTTCTCCCGGTGCAGACCCCGTCCCAGCCGCAGACGCCGCGATCTCCCCGGCAGACTCCCCAACGCCGAGTCCCACACTTTACTTTTCTTTTTTTTTTTAATCCGGCGCCCCTCCTACCAGCCAATAAGAACCACGGACACCCACAGAGGTGGCATGCGATTGGTCGATTAAAACGCCAACTCGGGTCCAGTCACGGGTCTTAAAAAGAACCAGGTTCTCTTCCATTTTTCTGCGGAGTAGAATTAATTGATTTATACGTCTGATGAAACAGTTAGTAGGAAAACTTCAGCAGGGCAGAGAAAAGCGACGTATGAGCCAACGGCAGGATAAAGTAATGCGCATTAATTAAACAAATCAAATTATACGCCATATATTGTGTGACATATATAATATATGAGATAGTCAAACAGTGCCTCAGTGAAAAATCTGCCTATTGAGAAATGGGCAGATGCCACCTGTGTAAGTTTTTAAATTGCTAACATTATTTCATCACGTCTGTTTATTGGCGATGAGTAAATTCCCCCAACGTACCGACTGCCTGCATTAGAGGAACATCCCACGCGTAGCTGAGATTTGCACGGTCCAAAACATGTAAAGATGATTATAAAATAAAATGCGTCCCTGTTATTTGTAAGGCGTGGGCAGCGCAGTTGAAGAGGAAGTTCCGGGAGATTAAATAGGCATATTTTGGACAGCGGGGTATAGTTATAGCCCTCTAACACAGTCGGAAAGCGCTACCCTAATAGTATTGGATGCATTATTCGCTTAGGAAAAAATCAGACATACATTCATGGTATTTTATTAAAGCTACCGATTTCAAATATGTAAAACTTCACCTTCTGCTCACAGACGCAAAATTTGTTTCTTAAATAATTTCCTGCGGAAAAAAAAATCTATAGACAGTAGTAACCTAAATATCTTTACAGGATATGACTATTTTAAAATAAACCTTTGCGTTCAATTTCACTTCACGTTTGTTTTTCTGCAATGCTTAGGAAATAACCGTTATCATAATATACTGTAGTGTTGCAGCATCCTTTGCAATCCTATGGTGCAGATGCCCTCTAGCGGCCACTATAAGCACGACTCGCCGCTTAACTTGCATTTCGCAAATGATGAACAGTGAAAGCATTTTTGAACTCATATATTTTTTGACACATTATTTACGCTAAACTCGTTCAGAAAGATGAGATTTGAAATGTTTAGCTCCCTTTCCTGAGCCGGAGTGGAGGTGAGAGGTCATAGCGGACGGAGGTTAAAACGAATTTGAAATAGCAGCTTTTTGCAGTGAATGGTCGGCTCATACCACCGGTTTCCAAAATTAACTGTTAGTCAGGGTGGAACTGTGAGGATCCCATTGTCTTTGAAGAATATAAAGTTCGGCGGCTATTCACTTAATATAAGTCAATTTAATTTATAAACACAAAAAAGTCGCTATATATGTATGTTGGATTGAGAAAAACATACAACTGCTTACAAATAGGATATCACAATACAAACATATTATAATACAAATACTGCGTTTTATATTCATTATAATGGAAAGGACTTGTAAGAATTTTGGACTTAGAGTTTTAAAACATTTCTCGTATAAAAATCAAAATATTTTCTTATGACATATTCCGAATGACTCTCGTACATAAATTATATTTGCGGTAGAATACACGTGTATGTGGGCGCGTTCTCTAAAATATCATATAAACAGTTCGAAAACTCCGTTATGGGTATTCAAAGAGTGCAAGAGCTCCCCCTAGCGAACTGTAAGAGCACAAATATTCAATAAATAGATATGAAATATGTTCTGGAGATAAAACAGGGTACGTTGGTTATCCACTTGAAATCAGTATCTACTGCTTCGAGAATCTGAGTAATTTTTAATGGGACACTAATCGGTTTGCAATACAACACCTACGCTATTAGAATAAAATCATGCTGAGTTCCAGTTTGGAACTGGGTAACAGACTTACCAGAGACGTGAGCGTATAATTTGTCCATGTTTCTGTACCTAAAAATAGAAATGTACATATGTAAGTTGTATTATTATATGTTTGCTATATGTTGTACATTGTATTTTCCATCTGGTTTTGATTTCTGCATCTGATAGTGCTTTCATACAGAGGCCGTCTTCACATGAAAAGTGGAGGAGGTATGGCTTCCATTCTACTCAGCCTGCCATTCTAATCTAGCTGATTTATGGCGAAGGGCTTTGTTACAAGGATTGAAGTAGCCACACCTTCTCCACATGATTAGTGAACTGGCATCTGTCTTGGATAAGCAAACTGATTGAGTGGTCTGCGCACGAGCAAGGCCGCGTCTGTCGGGCTGCCAGAGGAACTGCCCAGCCTTCTTCTGCGCAGCGACGGGACCTACAGAGAAATGCTGGTCGCGGAGGAGCGAACGCGGCGAGCGACGTGACGGCTTCATTGGGCCCACGTGACAAGCCTGTCAGCGCGCGCGAGGAAGTGCCGGTTAGCTTCGCGCTGGCGCGGGATGGAGAAAGAGTCTGGTCCCCGATGTGACAGAGAACGATCCTGGCTGTTAGGGAAATTAAATACGCAAATAAAACCAGAGAGGAAAATTAGCGGAAGCGGGAAACGGCTTTTGACAAACAAATGGCGTCTCAACAAGCAGGTGTTGGGGTCGCCTGTGTGTTTCCACGATGACCTGAAATCACCCCTTTGCAATTTACCACGATCCGGATATCCGCGTTAGAAAAATCTGGTGACAGTCGATAAAGCTCCTTTGTCCCGCTGTTTGTGATGTTTCTAGCATCACCTTATGCAGTAACACATTACATAACTTTTTCCACTGTAGTGTTTTTTATTCTTCTTCTTCTTTTCTGCAGACCGCTGGAAAATCATGGTGATCTCAGCAGACCACACAGTGAACCACATTCAAATCTGCAGAGTCCGGCGGCTTGCAAATGGAAATTGAGGGTGCAGAGTCCAGGATGGTGTGCTGATGTACTACACCAAGAGCCAGGCCTTTGCTGCTGTTAATAAGCATGAAGTATTTAGGATTAGCAATGGGCAATGAAGTATTGTAGATGTGATACAGCTCCATTACATGGTAGGCGTTTAGTACCAGTGCTCTGGATTTGCTATCCTTGGCCATTGTCTTCCAGGAAGCTTGCTGACTCCCTGCTTGATTTCGCTTAGTTATACAGTGTTATTCTGAGGCCGGGGCAGAACATCAGAGCCGTGTCTGTCTGAGTGCTGCGCTTAGAGATATTCTTTGTTCACATCAACAAAAAAAAGACGATTGGCATTTTCGAGTATGTATTATGTATCCAAATGCTGCAGTTTTAGAAGCGGGACTATCAACCAGATGCTGTGGTTTTGATTGAGTGAATAAATCCAATGAATACAGATCTATTGCCATTTGCTTTCGTCCGTTAAATTTCTTATGCGGAATCGGTGACCTGTACATATTTGTCAAGGCAGGGAAACAAGGCAGACAAGGAATGAGAGCAGAATACCATTAAGGCTGGGGGGTTAACATTTACAGGATGATGGTATTTCTTTAAAAACACACACGCCAAGGTAAACACATTAATGGAATGTACATATTACATGCTTTTAAACAGAAATATAATGGTTTGCTAACTGTAGTTCTGTCGTGGGGGGGGGGGGGGGGGGGGGGGCACGCTAATGCAGTGTTTAGCACTGTTGTCTCACACCTCTGGGAACAGGGTTCGAGTCTCTCAGGCTCCCTGTTTGTGGAGTTTGCATGTTCTTGATTTATCATCATGGGGTTTCCTACAGGTACTCCACAGTGTGTACAGTGACAGTTTGGTGTCCTGTGACAGTTTGGTGTCCTGTGATAGGTTGGTGTCCTGTGACAGGTTGGTGTCCTGTGACAGGTTGGTGTCCTATGACAAGTTGGTGCCCTGTGACAGGTTGGTGTCCTGTGATTGGTTGGTGTCCTGTGATTGGTTGGTGCCCTGTGACAGGTTGGTGTCCTGTGATTGGTTGGTGTCCTGTGACTGGTTGGTGTCCTGTGACTGGTTGGTGTCCTGTGACTGGTTGGTGTCCTGTGATTGGTTGGTGTCCTGTGATAGGTTGGTGCCCCATCCTGTGTTGTTCCCTGCCTTGCACTCCAGACCCCCTGTGACCCTGAATAGGGTTAGCAGTCTCAGAAAATGGATGCTTGGATGGATGGATAGCTCCATCCATCTTCTGGCATCTTATTCTGGTCTGCACCATGCAGTGGTGAGGTGGAGTCTATCCCAGACAACAGAGGGCGCTGTTTAAGGGTACATCCCTGCTGGGATGCCAGTCCATGACGAAACATACAGAGGAGCCATTAACCTAGACTGTTAGAGGAAGGGCCACAGCAAACATGGAGGATTCAGGAGCTCCACACAGAGAGCAGGGAAGGCCTTCATAGTCCTCCACCCTGGAGGTGTGAGGCATCACACAGGTCTACCCACTGAGCTGCCCCCCCACTGCGTTCTCAAAGCAATTTTATCTGATCATTTCCTTACACAAGGAAAAAAAAATAATAAAAAAGCCTGCCGTACAGGGCTTCAGGCTCGAACGCGTTTACAGTTGTAAGCTTTCTACTGCTTAATATTCACATTTTAAGTGCCGTTTCAGGTTCCCCGCCATGGAAAGGCACTCTTCCCCAGCGCTCTTTGAATTCCACGGTGCGCAGTTCGGGTTCTGCGCTATTGTGTCCATCAATCGTGGCCGGGAGTTCATCCATAGCAGAATGCGATTGGCGTGGTTCTGCCACAAAAGGATGGGTCTAAGACAATATCCCAGCCGGCTGTCACATAAACACTTCCCGGCGATCCGTCGGGCTCCCGCTGGGTCACCGGATGC
Organism: Gnathonemus echidnorhynchus; assembly: GCA_026776725.1. Taxonomy (NCBI): domain Eukaryota; kingdom Metazoa; phylum Chordata; class Actinopteri; order Osteoglossiformes; family Mormyridae; genus Gnathonemus; species Gnathonemus echidnorhynchus. Next base: position 7,512,861 of record JAODJU010000050.1, on the reverse strand, counting down.
CAGCAGTTACGAAGCGGGCTGCCCTGCCGGCCCAGTGCTAGCTGAACCACTCTGTGTGACCCGTACAGCGTTACGAGGGCTACCATCTTGGCGAAAGAAAGGAGCACACAGACTACCTTCAGGCAGAAAGCGTATTTCGGTCAGCCTAATTCAGTAGTAGGGCAAAAAATCAGAAAAAAAGTTTGCATTGTTCAGAAAAAGGCACAGCTTGTATTTGTATTGGTGTGACTGTTGAACTTAGTCCTACTAAAAATCGTAACATTCAGTGACACGTTGCAGGCACACAATATCAACTACCTCTTAAAAAACAATACAAAAAAATATTTTCATTGTCGTACTACTTCGATTTAGCTGTATAACGCAGGGTAATCTGGGTACCAGATTGGCTTCCCTTCATGAGAACGCACATCATTCCTGGGGTTAATGTCAAGACTGTCAGTCTTCTCTGTCATGGTCAAATGCTGGCTTTCGGAACAGCTGTAAAGATCCCATTGCCCATTGCTAACTGGTTCAAGGTTGCGTTGTAAGAGTTCTGGAGTAGAAAACATAGTATATCTGCAGATATCGCTGTTGTTGAAGTACTGGTGTGGCAACACTTTGGCATCAAAAATCATGCATTTCCAAAAAAAGAAAAAGAATACAATTTTGACTTTTATCTTTAATCTGAAAACCTGTATAATATCCATCCATCCATCCATCCATTTTCCTTAACTGATTGTCCCGTTCAAGGTTGTGGGGGGGTTTGGAGCCAATCCGAGAGGCTATGGGCGAACGGGACTGTGCATTATCATACACCAAAATATATACGTATGCTAAGAAACCGGAGAGGAGTGATTTTAATGAAGTGAGCTTGGTTCTAGTCGCTGAATGGTTTTAGTGCTGATATGACAATAAGGCCGCTGGGTAACAGCGCTTGCAGTGAACCCACGGGGGAGCGAGTGCTATGATTACCACTGGAATAACTGTAAACAGGGGAGCAATTTATCACATGTCACTGCTGTGTGAAATTTTAATTAATTACTCTAAGAAGACAGGGTCAGTGCTTCAGCCGGCTCTAGATTGCCAAGCAGTTAAAGATCAATATTGTGGAAACGTGAAGGTAGTTAGTTAAGTTATTAATGTGTTATTTACTTGCTTCATTTATATGTGTGAAAGACGGCACGGGTGAGACACCTTTATACACAATTAATTTAATCGAGCGGGGACTCAAAAATGACTAAAGGTGTGAAATCAGATTTCTTTTTCTAAAATCGGTTAACAACGATGCTGCATTTATACATTTCTGCTCGTTATGTTGGCCCCCGACCCAGAACAGGTGGGTATACAAAACGGATAGATATATGAAGGGATGCACATTAATGCACAGTGGTGAGTGTACATTGTCCTTTTCCTGTCTGTCATAAGCTTATCCTTGGTGTTAATAATCACTCTGCGCAATCAATGTAGGGACAGCAAATATCTTGAAAATAATATTCCTTCAAGGCTGCTTGCTCCAAGAACCACAACATACTGAATGTGACAGGTATAGGGGCTGTTCTCTGATACTGGAAAACTTTACAATTTATTTTCATATCCAGGCATAGCTAATTGTATGTGTATCTTCGATTGATTAATTATTCTACACGGTGCACTTGACAATCATTTGAATTAGTTCCAATCATTTGGAGAATAATGATCTAAAATATTGAATAGGAAATGTCAAATATAATATTAGTCTTAGAGAAATACAGCTTTTACGGAAAAAAATGTGAATAATGATGTTACTAAAAAATGAATGGAATATTCTCTCCGCCTCTTTTTAGAAAAAAAAAGAAGTCATCCAGTCAGAGTCACTGTAATCTGACACTGTTGCCCATGAAGCAGAGCACAGCATAGATGACATGTCATGCGGACCCAGGTCACTTTTACACATTCAACAGCACTACTGGCAGTTCAGAGTCCCTGATTCGCCTGAAGAGCTTGTCTTTGGCTTGTGGAAAGAAATCCTGTAGCACAGTGTTTTCCATTCTGGTCCTTGGGGATCCACAGATGGGCCACATTTTTGCTCCCTCCCAGCTCCCTGCCAGACAGTCCACATTTTTGCTCCCTCCCAGCACCCTGCCAGTCAGTCCACATTTTTGCTCCCTCCTAGCACCCTGTCATACAGTCCACATTTTTGCTCCTTCCCAGCTCCCTGCCAGACAGTACACATTTTTGCTCCCTCCCAGCTCTCTCCCAGACAGACGACGTTATTGCTCCGTAGCTAGGTGATCTGTCTGAGGGACCCAGAGGATCAGACTGGGAAACATTGTTGCTGTATAAAAAATTGCAGAAAAAATGGGAGGAGGATCTGAACTGTGAGCAGGGACCGAATTAAAGCTCAGTATTTCAGGGGTGTGAGGTGAGAGCACAACACACTATGACATCATCCCACCCTGACACCCTGACACATTCATTTGGATTGAATAAACCTCTTTATTACTTGATTATATTTTTTATTATGGAGGTATAACAAACTAATAATTTCAAAGGTATTGCTCTTTCAGAGTAATACACCTAAGCACAGACCCTGAAACATTTGCTACCATATAAATACTGCATATAAAGGGAAAAAAAATAAAATCATCTTATGGTAGGCAAGGGAATGTTTTGAGATATTAAAACACAAAAGAGACACACCTGTCTTGCCAATGAAGATTTTCTCTATGGTTTGAATAGAAACAAACTAATCACTGTTCAATGAAAAAAATAATTGAGGGGGTCACTGTTTCTAATAGATTTTTTTTTTGCAATTAATGTGACTAATAACGTAGGAATGGTATCTTCTCTCTCAAAGTGACTTTTGTAATTCCTCCTTTCACATAAAAAGGAAATGAATCACAGCAATGCTTAGCTTGGACTTGTTTAATCTGACATAAAACAAACATTGTGGTACTTTACGATAATGTTACACACAAGTCTCTCCTCTGATTTGTGTTGCTTCTCTGTAGTTTGTGATGAAAAGAGTCTTTTATGTCCCTCTTACTATTTGCTAGACTTTTTTTTATTATTAAATTGTACTTTCCCTACAGAAAAAAAGGCTTTCTTTAATTGAACTGATGGATTCCGTTAATATCCTTCTCAGATATTTCTACTCACTTGTGGATAGCCCCATTGATCACTGAATTGTAAATCCAATCTCGGTAGTTATCGCGGCCTAATTAAACATCGTACAATGTGTTTTCCAGTTTATTTTTTCGCCAGCTTATTTCAGTTGGGTCACTTAAAAATAAATGCAGCATTTTATTAACTTAACAGCCACTTTTATCCAAAGCGTACATGGCTAAAATCGCCAACTAACAACAACCGATGCTATTTATGTCAAAATGTTGCTATTATTAATGTTAAATAACATAGCATATTTGCAGATATCATGGGTGTGGAGGTTTTGGAATCTAAAGAATGTCGTATGGGATGTGACCCGCATAGCGCCCTGGGATGGTGTCCGTGCGAAAACTGCAACGCCGTTCTGGATAAGTAAGCAGTCGTGGAAGATGAAGTATTAGTGTTGAGGTGGATAAACAGCGAAGTGCCACGTCTTCATATTTTTTTTTTTTGCGCCAAGGCAGAATCATAAAAAGGTGGGTCTTCATTTTGCATCAGAAAGGAGGGAGTTACTCAGCATTTCTGACAGACGGCAGGAGCAGCAGCCAATGAGCCGCATGAGTGACACTCATATAGCTGGGGAAGCTGCATTTTGAACGTTCCGGAAGAACCAAGGAAGACCTACTTATTGGGAGCTGCGGTTCATAAGAGGAATGGGATGTTCAGTAACAGCACGGGCAGGACTGGGATGAACTGGCTCTTTGTGGTTGATGATTAGCGCTCTAGGAAATGCTTACATAGATGTAAAGTGTAACCTGTCAGGACACGTATGTCCTTTTCTGACTCCGCTATAGTGTTTTTTAAATGTGCTTATATGATATGGGAAGCGTCCACATATTGTAATTTTTTATGGGCTTGTTTATAGACATTTTGTGATATGAACCGTGCCATTAGCATTAATATAATTTAACAGAATTGGCAAATGTAGCAACGGGTTTGGCCAGACTTTGTGGAAGACAATATGATTATCGTATTTCAAATTAATCAACATATAAAAAGCATAACCTGCCTGTTTTTATTTCTGTCATATAGAAAAGTACAAAACATCCATTTTGAACTTCCGTGTTCCCATTTCTCTTTGGATAATGGACTACAGACCATCAAAAATCACGGAAATCCGGGGTAAAACCGGAGAAATCAAAAGGATGAAGGGAAGTCAAAAGTATCCAGAGCGGCTGTAAAAAAGTTTGAGAAGTGATGTCAGCATAGGGGATGCGATGCAGAGAGGGAGGAGAGGACCAGGTACCAACCTGTGAGTGATTGCTGCTGGAATTTGATGAGGAAATCAGACAGACAGAGACTCTCTAGGGAACTCGAGAGGAACCATTCAGAATGGCAGCATCTAAACAGCACAAAGGCCTGTGATGTCAAAGCCCGTCTTTTAGTGTAGATCGCTGATCCTGATGGATACCTGGGCACAAGCTGCCAGCCTCCTTTGCCTTTAAAGCTTCACTATGCTTCGGAAAAAGACTTTTCAACATATTACAAATAGTGTTAAGCGTCCCACCGTCGATGCATTGGATAATTTTGTACGACAGACTTTGGAAAAGTAATTCGCTTATCGATTTCATAGGATCTCTAGTAGGAGACCTATTTGAGAAAACGAGAGAAAAATATCATAGCTGCTGAGGGCAAGCAGTTCGGCAGCTGAAGGAGAACATCAATCGCCAGACGTCCAGCTCATTAGTTGCAGTCTTCTGGAAGGTTGAGGAATCTTTCTATATCATGTCTAATCTCGCAAGTTGTACAGTACACTCAGAATCACAACAGTGCCTTTTTGTTTAGTTATTTTGTTTTCTAGCTACTCAGTAAGCCTTTTTTCCATGAACTATTTCAGTTTTAGCCTTTGGCTAATATAGTCTATGCTCCACTTTACACTTCAGCTTTTATTTTGGGACTCATGGTGCATGTGGCAGGGATTTCAGGCCATTCAGCGACTACAGGGGCTCACCGTACGCCTGTACCAGTGATGCATTCCCCTTGGGATGTGCAGAACAACTGTGTGACATCGCCAGCATCGTCACACTGAGCCCAGTCTATTGCTGGTCACATTGAACTGCCAAGTGCAGATCGAGCCACATCATCGAGTTTGCTGACGATATTACAGAGGCGCCGCAGCGGCAAACCGGCAAACATGATGTTTGTGCTGGGGGCAAGCGGTAAAGCAATGGTCCGTCTCCGAACGTGGATGAAGCTAAACACAGGCGGGAGGGTGGGTGATGGTCAGCGTTAATAAAGGCCGCCCGGACTGCTCTCTGCTCTCCATCAAGGGCTCTGCTGTGGAGACAGTCAGAAGCATCTCATTTCTTGGTGAGCACACTAGGGATGACCTCACCTGCAGCCAAGAGAGCACAACACTGCTTCTATTTCCAGTGGAGACCGATGACAGCAAGCCCCGCCCATCCTCACTGTGGTTTATAGGGACACCATAGACAGTATCTCCTGACCAGCTGTGTCACTGTCGGCGGATGATGAAAACATCACCAAGGTGTTTCTCTCCTCAATTTTGGACACTAACCACAAACTCTGTACCCACAGGGGCTCCAGCTTACTGGATACGCCCCCTGCTGTTAGGAAAAAGGTACTGCGGCAACAGAGCAGTTCCATCAGACTCCACAAACCCAGCCCCCCCACCTTTGAAACAGGCTTAATGTATGTAACCCCTCTCATTGTCACTACACACTTTACTGCACTCCATGTTTACATATGTTGGCTGTGCTGCTGCATATTTACATTTAATTTTACATTCCACTGGCTACATTCTCTATGCACCTCATGTTAACATATAACTAGATATAAAAATAAGTATCTAGCAGCATATCGCACCATCTATGACTGCCCCCCTTTTTCTTTATGCATCCGATTTATTTATACGGAATATATTTATTTCATTGTTGTTCTTGTCACATCTTATTACATGGTGTTTATGGTCCGTCTTATATGTTGTACCATGTTGTACCATGGTCCTGGAGGAAGATCAGTTTTAATTTATGCCGGGTCCTTGCCGGGTCCTGCCCGAACGCGTTCCGGGACGTCACTGTTTTTGACCGTCTGCGTTCCGGCATAGGTAACATTTTAATGTACAGACCAATTTTCACGATTAGTAGCATTTTAATTTACAGACCAATTTTCACACAATTTCACGTTGTGAGATTTATTCTTAAAAACGCACAGCATCTTTTCTGCACCGTGTTCTCTGCGCCTGCGGTGCCCCTCTGCTCTCATACGCCCTTCGCGTTCCAGCACCTTCTGATTGGCAGATTAAGAACTAAGGAACATTGTTTTATTCCACTGCACGTGCCTTATGTGCAGGTGAGAGTGCACGTATCGGCCTTGCGATGGACTGGCTACCCGAGGGGCTCCTCTGCCACCCTGGCCGTCCATGGATGGATGGATGGATATACAGTATTTGGATATTGGTTGTGGTGACAATTACTCACTTCAGTCTTCACTTCTGCTCTGCACCAGCAGCTGGATGCCTTTCATTAGACATGCAATATTTAGTAACAAAATGTCTTTATAGGTTTGAAGTCCTATTGCTGGAGAGTTTCTTCATCCAAATGAGGCACTGTGGGATTCCTTCTACATTTCCCTTTTTAGCCGTTCCACCCCAGCAGCGCTGCATTTTATTTCCTTAATTTCTATAATTTAGTGCTTGTTAATTTCCGCCAGTTGTAGCTACACGTTCAGACTACTGAGGCCTCCGCTTCTGGGTGCCGCTCAACTCGCTGTCAGTTCTTAGCACGTTAATGGCGGACGAACGTTGTGCTAACATTAAGGTGTAAGATATACCTTGAGGAGTATGACAGTCAATGAGGCAGTACAATCAATGAGATGAACCACGCAGTTTGAAGAAGACGTGGCAGTCTGCAGGAAGAGCGCGGAATGCAGATGAGAGTCATCAATCACCCGTTTCACTTTGTTTTAGCCAAGGTCACCCTCACACAACTTTCCCTTTCAGTTTTTATTCAACCAGCGAAAATAAAGACTAATATAGGCTTTATATAATCAATATTGGCTGCTTTGGGATTGAATAAAAAAGCAGAAATTATGAATAAATGTAAGGGCTTCATTGGTGTATTATACTTTAATTTGGTCATCATAAATTTTTTATGTTTTTTTTTTTTTTTTTTTAAATGTCTAGCAGGTGACAATCTGAAGTATGCCGGTGGTCTAGATGGCAGTGAAAATAGTGCAAAAAAAAAAAAGTCCCATCCAAGCCCCTTAAAAGACCTTAGTGATGGATGGAGAACTAAAGTTTAAGGAAAGTGTCCGCAGAACATTTATACATATTGTTTTTAAGGGCGGTGTCATTCGGCTGACTGTTTATAGCAGGGAGGGTGTGCTGACGGGCCTTCTAAACTGCTGTGACATGCCGCAGGCCCCTCGGAGAGGCTCTATCCAGACTCAGGGTACGTGTCCGAAAGGCGAAGCACACTGAGGCGATAACTGCACCCGCCAAGCAACAAAAAAAGAAAAAAAAAATCATCTTACCAGGTGCATGAGTTAAGCTCTCCGTCTCATGTGGAATCCAGCAGACCTACTTTAAGAGTAATGAGTCCCATTACGGTCAGCTGGCTTTTATTAACTGAGCCATCGGTGGCCATGAGGTTGGTCTTTAATCTCCTTGCGACGAAAAATCATCCCAAACCTGAGACCCACTGCGCATTGATTTATCTCCCCGCCGCTCATAAAACAGATTTGTTTCCTCTCCTGATTTTACTTTTTTTTTTTAACTGTAAATTCTGAAAAGCTGCAAGGCAAGGTGTTTATTTTTGGCCCCTGTATTGTCGTTTATTGCTCCTCTTCAGTGAGGTCTGCCCGGTAACTGGATTTTACTGTACATACATCCTTAAAAAGCTTTCGGTGGCTTGCTGCCGGGATTCCCCACCTGTCTATCTCTGCTCGGCGATAAGTACCGGGTCCTGACCCTTGTGAACCTTGCCTGAGAGCACAGGACGTGCCTTTGGAAGAAGCCGAGGGCCAGTATCTGCCCGGCGACAGGCAGGAAAGCCCACCTTCAACATTCAAGGACAGAATTACATCTGATCAAGTTTCCACCAATAACTCTGCCACCTGGGACAGGCTGCTCGCCACAATAAAAGCTATCAGCAGCTTTGTGAGACCTCAGAGCCCGGACTCTCCACAAAAACCGGGGCTATAAAAGACATGCTTTACGAGAACAGGGTAATATACTTTCCATGGGTGGTAATCAAGGTAAACCAGAGACCTCTGCCTATAACAGCCAATATACACTATCAAATAGGGTACAAGCACAATGCACACGGGAAAAACTGTTACAGCAAATGGAAGTGGATGCATTGAACACAGTAGAGCTCCGCACGGTGAACGTGATTTATGAGAGGCGGCCGGAACAGCAGCTCAAATGCGTAAAGCAGCTACGTAGTCCGTGTGTCGCTGGGCAATCGTAGGTGCCGTATTTCGACTTTACTTGTGCGTAAAAATGAGGTGACAGGCCGTTGGCGCTGGTTCGGTCCTATAATCAGAATAAGCTTTATTGGTTTGTTTATTTTTATTTATATACCTGTTTGCTGTGACATGCAAATGAAGTAACGCCACATACAGAAAGACGACGGACAGGAAAGTCGGCGGAAGGTTAGAATTCCCTCAAACTCATTATCCTGCTATAGCCTGTATATCGTACGATCCGAATTTAATAAATATCAGGGCATTTCACGGTCACATCATTGTCCCACACCATCAGTGCGTGGTTCAATGTGCATTAACGGTGTCAGTGCGTGGTTCAGTGTGCATTAACGGTGTCAGTGTATCACTGCTCACGCCGCGATTGTCATTTCTGTTAGGAAATACAAAGAGATTTTAATTGACAAAGTTCCAGGGAAACTGCAGGATGTTTAATTTGAGATTATGATTCTGAGGAGAATTACTTTAACAATATCTGATTTAAATTGATACACTCATGCCAAAAACAATTAAAATAAAAACAGGGAATCCCCTAATTATCCTTCCATTGAATTGCATGGGCACAGAGGTGTGGAGATTCATGCATCCAGGTGGCAATAGACAATGGACAGTGATGAAGATCTTTACTTTCGACTTGATACTCCAGATGACAAATTATTATTATTACAAAAAAAATTGCATTATATCAAATACTACTGGTGCCCGCATGAAGTTCACGTCATTGGTGCTGGCTTCCAGATTCATAAACTAACTTATACCCTTCTCACCCCCTTCAGACAGCAAACCAACACTCTTTTGTGTGGCTCTCTGACAGTGGAATGAGCTTCTGAATGACATTTGGTCATCAGACTCCCCTCTCCACCTCCGAGAAAAGCCCCCAGGCCTCTCGGTTCCAGGAACTCCTCTACTAGCCTGACACCTCTTCACATTCCCTGAATGTTCTTCGGTGTTGGACTTCGGCAGTAGAGGAAACCCCAAGATGACACGGGGAGAACATACAAACTCCACACACATGGAGCCAAGGTGGAGACTCGAACCCGGGTCCCAGTGGCATGAGGCAACAGCACTGACCGCTGCACCTCCACGCCCCTCTCGGAGAATGAACCATGTTCCCAGCATGCAACTCTAGAGCAACCCTTTCAATCAAAAGCTATTTCTCGTCCCGTACAAAACAATAAATTCTTCCTCAGACACGTTTGGAGGTTTAAGCATCCTGAAGGAGATAAACAAAGAACAGCAGCATCGATCTATAGTTTGGACTCTATACACCAGACCACAGAAGCGCTGCTTCCCTGAGGATGTGACTCCGGCGACTTCATCCTTAATCGTGCTCCCCTGGGATCTCCTCGCTCACCGGGGAACTCCCGCTGCTTGGGCATTGCCCAAATCTCCCCCTCGTTTCACATCCCGGACCAAAGTTCCCGCCTCGGTGGACATTCCGGTAATGACGGCCGGCAGGGTGTTCAGAGACTTGTCCCTGCCCACGCATCACGTTCATGCTCGCCTGCCAGTGTCGTGGTCCGATCCCCATAACTAGCAGATCATTCCGTGATTAGGTTACTGTAAAATGTGGGAGGGGTCCCAAAATCCAACACGTCATTCATTGGGCTGCGTTTCCCTTCTTCTGAAAATAAATATTTACTGTTGAGCTGAAATTCCTCAGCTTATGCATTTAGGGGAGGAGGAAAGAAATCTTTAATAATAATGCATGTGCACCATTAGTGTGGTGCATTACAAACCTGTGCTGGCTCTTTGGTGAAAGTTTGTAGTTTATAGTCCAGGATAAGCGGTTGGAAGAGAGAGGGATTAATGACCATAACTGCCACAGAAATCATGCAGCTCAGTTAACATTCGGTGGGGTCGTATCATGAGGCAGATGTGAGAACCTCAAGTGCTTTTAAATTGCTCTATCCCTGATGGACCAGAAATATGACATTCTGGTGGTTTTATGCAAATGAGATGAAGGGAAACGGTGAGGCTGGAGAGATTTTCCAAATAAGCAACACGGCGTGTAACACAACCACGACCTTCAGAATCGCGTGCTTCATATTTTCCCATATTCCGTGGATCTGAGGGTCTGTTCAAGCTTTGCCTTGAAAAGGATAATCAGCAAGTGAAACTCCAGAGTGCTGCTTGTTAGACTGGATGTTTTTGGTGAGATATACATAAATAAAAAAGGAACAGAGTTTCCAAGTCAGAGGTCAAAGCCTTGGGCTGTGAATAAGAACAATTTCAAAGGTGTGAACGTGCTCTTTGCATGACTGATTGCAAACTCCGTGCACTGACCAGACAGAGAGGATCCAAGTGCAGGAGGTGTGGAGGTTTAATTCGGAAGCTCCAAATCGACGTCAGAGACAGGCAGGGTCAAAACCAGTAAGGCAGAGAAGCAAAGCAATCCGAAGGCGTGATTCAAAGGGGAGAATAGAGGGACAGGACATCAACATGGCAACCAAAACCAGGGAAACACACAGGCAAGAATCAGAAGGCCAGGAGGTCAGTCACACAAACTGTACAAGTCAGGGCTCTAATAGACATAAGAAAAGCTCTGTGAGGTGCAGGTACTCAATACTTTAGAAAGCGCTGGGCTTATATTCAGGGTCTAATTACTGGTGATGCATCACAGCTTTTAGTCTGGGGAGGGTGAGTGTTGGAGGCGTGGCCAATGGGGTGACATGGGGGCATGGTCAGGGCTAATCAGACGTGGAGGGTATTGCATTATTGATTTTTAAAATTTTGTATTACCTTATGGAAGAGGTGTAAAAAACTATATACATATACACATACGTATTTTAGTATTTGTATTTGTAAATCAAAGTAAAAGTCTGCAGAAAAACCTTGCACTCTAGTTTCTGTGTAATACATTCGGTTATGCTTTTACTTCCTTGATTTAGCCATTCAGCCATTAGCCATAGGTGGTAAAGGAAGGACTGAAAAATAATGATATATAATAAATATATTATTATTATTTTTTCTTTATTAAAAATTGTCATGTGACTTTCACACACAAGGTATATGCTATTCGTATGCCGAAAAACTACAAAATGTTGACAGCATATAGTTTATTTGTAAGATTACATGTAAAAGTTCAGTTTCAGTTATACGGAGGGCACAGAAATCTATTAATCGTATTTGATTTATATAATGACACTGTTGCAAAGTAATTCAGGATAAAATTACAAACCGAATTCTCAATGGACATAAGATGCTAAATCTATTCCTCACTGCTACAGACACAAAGAAGCAAGTGAAAGTATCTTTTATTGATCGAAAGGGAAACAACTGTTGTGTCACAGCAATATTTCCTAAGAAAAATCACTAACCTGCAATCAAGTCGAGAGGCTGAATAGATAGAGGGGAAGCTGTGTATGTAACGGGTTGTGTTTTGTATTTATATAATTTCACAAAAATTCTTTTATAGTTTATTTTGTGTTTAATTTACGGAC
>JAODJU010000050.1:7462985-7477018 GCA_026776725.1 Gnathonemus echidnorhynchus | reverse complement strand
CCCCCCACCCGCCCCTTGGCAGCCTGCTGGGTAGGTAGGAGATATATTGCATTATACCCATTGACCTTGACATTATAAAAATGAGCAAATATCAGTGGTGGAACTCACTGGTTATATGGCTGTGGGATACATACAATAATTCTCTTTTTCAAAGAATCACACGCTGCATATTCCACTTATTCATAAAATTATGTATATATGCGCACATACATACATATATGCATGCATGCATACATAAATACATACTGTACATAGCTGTTTGTAAATCTGGTTGTCGGCATGCAGTCATGAAGTCTATTAAAATCTATTAAAATCAATGGTGTTTTTCCAGTAAAAAGTTAGCTTTATGGAAACATAGCTTAGTGAATTATACATTTATAGCATAAAAAATAGCCAGCATGAAAAGGACTCAGGTCTAACCTAAGCGCACATGACCCCTCCAGAAAAAAGCGAAACATTGCATTCTGTGCTTCTACTATAAATATTCTTGCTCAAAGTGAGCATTGTCTAGTACTGCTGCAGTAAACTGCACTCACAGGAATTTGAAGACGAAATGTAAGCTTCAAAGGAATCACATTTTGTCATTCCTTACAATGAACTTTCAGTTCCCATAGCCGATTACTTGACCTTCACTCAGAAAAGCCTCACAACACGTCACTCATATACACAGCAAAGGAAATCAACTGCACTCAAGCAGTACTGAATATACTCACTCGTGAACACAAGCAGTATTGTATATACTCACTCCTGAACACATGCAAAGTAATCAAGTTACATGTTAAGCAGCCGGCTAGTCACTTGTTATTTTTGTACATAGAATGGCTGTATCGTGAGCTCATTGCGTGAGAAAGATATTGACTAATTTATGTGATCTAGAAAAAAATGACATACAACAGAGCTGTGGCATCACGGTTAGGGTTGCTACCATGATGCGTAGGATTTAATTTGAAATGAAAAGAGGCAACGCAATATTATTAATTAACCTTTCTACTCAACTATACAACGAAGTTTAACATCTAAGACCTTTGCAACATGTAAATAAATGTGAATCTGATGAAATGAGTTTTGAACTTAACTGAAATAGAGATACCTAACTGAATGACACATAGCCTTTATAAACGTATAAAAGGAATAAAACATTCTCTTGAAAGTGTTTCTTACTGTACCCACACGCTTGCAGTGTTGTCACTGCGAACACCAATTTAGAAAGAGGGAGCTTTTGGAGAAATGAAATGGTCTCAGCACTACTGAGGAAAAATCTGTGGATACCAGTCGGCTATGAAACCAAAGGAAATATGAGATGAAGTGACATAAGGCAAGATGAAAGGAGCCCCAAATTAATAAATGAGCAACAGAGAGGCTTTGGTGGCGAGATTTATCCCGCACACTTTAATACGAGCCCCAGGCTTGGTTAAACGCCTGCCTTTAGTAGGCAAGGTTACAGTTCTTAATGTGAAGATCGGTGTGGTTCTTACCAAAATGTTGAGTGTGAAAATGGTGCCATCGTTTGGATGAGATGTCTAACCAAGGTCCTAACTCTCTGAGGTCATAAAAGATCCCTGGACATCATTAGAAAGAGTAGGGGTGGTACCCTGTTGTCCTGGCTAAATTGCCCACTGTAGCCCTTTCAGATCTGGCCTCCTAATCATCCCCTATATCTAACTGGTGAATCCTCTCCTGTCCCTTCACCACCTTAGCTACTGTGTAGTTAACGTGTTCGTGCTGAATGGCTGCTGTCGCATCATCCAGGTGGGGGCTACACAGTGGGGCTGCTTGAAGTGGCTCCTCATTGGTTATACGAAGCACTTAGGGTGTCTTGAAAAGCGTTATATGAATGTAACTGTCATTCATTCAAAGAAGAAGACAAGAAACGTTGCAAACATGGATGATGGACTGTGTTGGCATCAAGAGACACGTTGAGTGTGTGCTCAGCTAAAATAACAGCCATTTTCACAGCAGGATGAGAAATTAAAATGAATCTGAGTAAAGGCAAGTCCATGCTTGACAGCCTAGAGCAGAAGACTGCGGGTCAAGCTTAAGGCCAAACCAGAGCAGCACACATACATGCACACTCACACACTAAGGGCAATCTGAAGTTGGCCCAAGTGCTTGTCTCTGGGCACCTGGAGGACACGGCAGTGCCCAGAGGATGCATGACAGGGGGAGAACATGCAAACCCCATGCGCAGTGAGCGGAGATAGGCGCAATGCTTATGTCAGTGATTGAATAGGGCTACCACTGACAGTCTCCAGAAAGATTCAAGTCTGATCATCCTTACACTTCTATGTTTCAACATCACTGAGTTTGCATGTCATTATCCAGTCTGTGCAGGAACATTTAGATTATATAACAAAAGGTATCATCATCATCATCATCATTACTATTAGGGGTCCAAGCAATGTTAGCAGCAGGTTCCTTATTGTTTATTATTCTAATTATCATCATTATTATTATTATGATGCATGCATCTTTAAAGATGGGTTCTCTCAGAAAGTTTAGGCCAAGTCGTTGTTGTTAGAACATTGATTGGATAATTAAAGTTCTTGAGTCCTATCTGCCTTTTCTTGAAACCACAAAGAGAAGCAAAATGCCCAAAAGAGCCCCTGTCATCTTCAGAGAGACAAAAATCATCTGAGCCGTGAAATTCCCATCTTTATTAGTCAATGCATTCTGATGTTATCGTCAAAGGTTTTTTTTTTTTTTTTTTCCTGCGAGCGACGATTTCCGATGCGCATCCACAAGTGTGACTATAATAAATCTGAGTTGTGGCAACCATAAATCAGAAGCAGCATTTACTATGTCTACATATTTCTGGGCTGCACCATATTGCACTCAATACCACTCAAGGCCACCCTTTCAAAGTATAAATCAAAAAAATAGTCAGCTTCTTGGCTCTGCATAACCTCCTGCATTCTCATCAAAGTGTTGGCATCTCGAACACAATTGTTTAGAATACCAGATGAATAGAGAAAGCCATTTTGGTTCAAGGTATTTTGCGTTAAAGAGGACTCTTTTTGCTCTACATTAGAAGGGTTTATCCATCTATTTACCACAAACACTTATCCAGTTCAGGGTCACTCAGAGCCTAAGGCACATCCAAGAAAGCACAGGGAGTGAAAGACTCTAAGGCCAATGCAAGGTATATAATTACACACAACGGACAACTTCGAGATACAACTTCACCTCACTAGCTGTTTGTGGACCGCAGGGGAAAACTCATGCAAACATGGGGAGATCACGCGAACCCACATACACCACGCCAAAGGCGCAGACTGAACCCGCAACCATAGAGGTTTGAGACTGTAAAGCTTTGCACTAAGTTAGCACATGATAAGGACTTCACTTTCAACAATTTGCTTCCAATTCACTATCCTCCCTGACCCAAAATGGATTGGATCTGCATTCATTGATTAGGTAAATGATTCGATTGGAGTAAATCAAGATGAGACACCTTTTGGCAGAATCTTGTCCTTATGTATGCGATTGTCTTCCTGTTCCAATGTGCAAATGGTGATCCGATTGGTGGGCAATGCTTTACATTAATAACAAACATTATACCATCATATGAATAGAATGTTTGTTGTTATAATATTTGTCATTAACGTATTTTAAAGCTGTCAAGGTATATTGCATGCTGCTTATCAATGTTCTATAACTGCATTATGAAGGTGCACTGAACGTTCTACGAATGCATTATAAAGGCACTGTGTAGGGGCAGTTAATATACATTAAAGCTGTTATGATACGTTTGGATGCTAAGGCATACTTACATGCTTCTTATAAATGTTCTATGAAGGTGCACTGAACGTTCTACGAATGCATCACAAAGGCATTATGAAGATGCAGTAATGTAAAGTAAAGTACCCCAGGAACGTCTTTAGCCTTTTAGCAAGAAAATTTATTGTATTCACCCCTAATCTCAATGCTTTGCTGGAAGAAGGCAGTATCCCATGCTGAATCATCATAGTTACTATTTAGTTATGCTGTATGTGCTTTTCCCCTTTAATACAGTGAGCGTCTTGTGAGGGACAGCCAGGTAACTGGGGGCTTACATACTCATTATCATCAGCTCCATCTCCTTCCCCACGTCACATATAAATCGCTGCGTTTTCCATTGTTTCACCGCTATAAAACTGCACTGCAGATAGTCTAGGGGTCTGTAACAGAAACCAATGTTATTTTTTTTTTTTTACTTTTCTTGCCGCTTATTTTCTGTGTTTACGGTTTATGTTGTATTGATCCTGCCCTTCCCCAGATTCCATTTCTCCATAAGAAGTAAAGCGTGTCCCCAGTAAACCTATCCTTGCGTGAAATACAGCCGTGTGACATGCCTCAGGCCAGCATCTCCAGACTGCTCCTTCACATACTCTGATGCTCTATACTTTATATTTATTAAAGTCTGGGAGCCCTCCCCCCTTTAATTATTGTAATGTTCCTAAAAAATTTTCCCTGTGCCTTTTAATTTATTTATTCTTAACTCAAACTCTTGTTCATTAAACTTGCTCATTTTGATAAAGTCCAATCATTTTATTAACAAGAACTTCAAAATGATTAAGGAAGAAAACAGACATATTTTACCCCAAAAGGGCGAACAATGTGCTAACTTAAAATGCAAAAATGAGTTGGGGAAAACAAAAGAGGAGAGCCTCAAGCCAGGTCAGCAGCGGCCAAAAACGGCAGGTTTTCTGCCCAAAGCAGACACCTATCCCAAAATGGTTCACATGGCTACTTGGTGCTGATGGGATTTGGGCTGCCGACGGGGGGGGTTTCCCTCACTCTATGTGCTGGATTTAAGGACGCAGGCCCACCAAACAGAAATCCAGAGGCAAAATATAACTGTGTAAAATGCAAGAACCCAAAGGAATATGAGGACCAAAACCAACAACTAACGCAACCACCAAACAAGGGAAAAAACCTGCACAAAGAATCCCATCACATGCCTCTAAAGCAAGGGCAGCCCAACCCTGCTCCTGTAGATCTTCCACCCTGCAGAGAGTAGGTGCAGAGCTAATTTAACACGCCTTATACAGATAATCAGGCCCTGCTCTAAAAGATCACACCACACCCGGCCTAGAAATTTAAACAAGACTGATCAGCAAGCGCCACTGCCTGGTTATTTATATAGCTTCTGGCACTTCCTGGTGTTTCCAGATTGTGTTCCCACCTGGAACTCCAGTTGCCAGAGGTGGGTTCCACCTGGCTTCCAGATTGCAACACAACAAAATTATTGTGCTGAGTATGCAACTTTATGATAAAGAGTGCCAGAGAAATCTGTTCAGTACTGTCATCCTGAAGTGTAAAAGACAGCACAGGAAGAAGGAAAAAATAACGGTCAAAAAAAGACAAAAAATAGAAAAAATGTGTTTTATTGATGTTTTTGTATTTTATCAACTTTTTCTTTCAATTGTGTTTTTAAATGTTTTAATTTGATCTATTCAGTAGTTTTATGTTCTTATGTTATCTGTGGTGCTGCAGGGGAAAGTTGAGGTTGAGCGCTGTTCCTGATTATCTTTTTCTTGGTGCCCTGGTTTATGGTTTCAGTATTTTGTCATCTCTGATTGTTTGTTTTCAGATATTTTTTTTTCCACAGAATGTCATAGAAATGTCATTAAGCAGCATAGTGATGGTTTCAATCAACTTTCTTGATTTGACTTTCTCACCCGGTCAGAAATGCCACACAGACTTACACATACATCCTCAAGTCCATCCAGTGTCTCTCATTCATCTCAGCTGACCCACAATCAATAGTTCAGCTGAGTTCCTTTCCATGCTCCTCAGCCATTAAGCTTCATGCATAAAGGAAATATTGACTAGGAGCTCTAGGGATTCTGCCATACTTCTCTCTTTACAAAAAGGAAGAAGTTTAAGCACTTTTGGGAAGATCAGACCCAGTGGGAATCAAACGGGCAACTGAACATAAGCAGGGCCACCATTGATTATCCTGAGAGGAACTGGAGACCTGCCTGGAGTAACTGTAAGCTGTTTTAACATGGCGACGTACAAGTGAGACAAACAGCGTATTACAAACACACAGCTATCAGGGAGTCTGAAGCATAAGTCTGGCTAGCCCGAGCTTCCAGGAAATGCCCACGTACAAGTGTGAACAGCACAGGAGCAGAAGCTACACAGCTTCCAACAAAGCAAGAACCCGATAAGCCTGCTATTCAATGAGCAGATAGAGCAACGTTAAGGACATTCAGGGAACAAAGAGAGGCATTACTCTAGTAGATGAGTCTTGAGGCATATCTTGAAGGTGGAGAGGGAAGTGTGACATGGCACAAAGATCTCAAGGGGTCTCTTGAAGGAGATGGGTGTCTATCCATTAATGGATTTGAAGGCCAGGACCAAGGCCTTGAACTTCATACAAGCACCTATAGGGAGCCAATGGAGAGAGACAGGGAGGGTGGAACATGAGAGCATTTGTGCTGTTTGACTAACAACCATGGTGCAACACTTTGAATCACCTTCAGCACTCTGACAGGAGAAGCAGATAAACCAGCCGCTAGAGATTTATAGTAGCCTAGTCATGAAGTTACAAATGCCTGGACTTTATGCTGAGCTGCATACTCAGAAAAGGTCTGATTCACCTGATGTTAGACAGGGTAAATTTGCAAGAGATGGAAGATGATGGGAGTGGATTTTAGGTTTTTTAGGCAGTTTAACATAATTTGTTGCCCAGTCGATTCTTCATTTGATCAAATAGGGACCAATTTACCTGGATTTCAATTTCCTAGAATATTGAGAGGCCTATAGTCTTTGGCAGCTAACCACACTAGTTGACTTAGTCACTTTCTCTGATCTGCTTGTTGTTTAATACATTGTTCACCTCAATGGATGCGGCTCTGCTCTAAAGATTAAACCTCATGCTAGAAGAAGACTTTGATGTCTTCAAGCCATAGAAAAACTATCAACAATATTAAGGATCCCTGCATGACCTTCTGAGAGAGGACGTTCTGAGATAAAGTGAAATGCAAAGTGGGACCATTGAAAATGAAGTGAAATGGAAGGTGGGACCATGGTATGGCATCTGCAGAAGACGCAAGGTTCCAGTCAATAGCTGGCCGGTGAGGAGCAAGCAGGCCAAAACAGATGCTTTAGTGTCCTTATGCCACACAAGACACGAGAACTGGTCTCAGACTAACTGTTGGATACGTAATACTCAAAGATGCACAGGAAGCAGAAAGACATTTGACCGCTTGAAGGGAAAATCTTGATGTGCTCGCATAATAAATGTTTAGGAGCACATTAGGTGGATTATGGGACAAGTTAGCCTATTTGATGCCATGCATTTGCTCAAGCAACAAAAGTTTACTATATACAGTATAGTATCTTCTTCCTGAGAAGTTATTGATGCAGTGTTCTCCTCCCATCTATGGAATAAGATATCTGGCTTGGTATTTCTGGAACCTGGTCTGTGTGAAATATTAAAGAGAAACTTGGCAATGAGCAGGGTCAAGAAAGTTTGACAAGGGTTGAGGCATTTAGCATTTTGCAGATACTGCAAATTCCTATCATCAATGAGAACTTGGAAAGGGTACCTAGCCATTCTGCCAGGGCAACCTTAACAGCTAGCTGTTCTCATTTATCAGTATCATTATTATAATTGTAGGGAGGTTATCTTCTGGCTGGGAGATGACTGTGGCATGAATTTCCACTATAAATAGCTGAGAAAGGTCAGCTTGGCAATGGGAGCAGAAGTTTAGAGCTCCTCAAACATAATCTGAGTCAGTGAAGACCAGCTTATATGTTGTGGGGCCCACTTCAAGATCAAGTGACAATTGACACAGCAGTGGACTAACTAATCAAATAAAGCAGCAATAGAAATGAGCTCATTCTAAGAAACAGTGTCAATCTTTCCTGGAGGCAGGGTAGAGCCAGGAAAGTCTTTATGTTCTTAGGATCCATCTCCAAGCCTTGTTTGGAGGGAGAACATGCCCCTGCTGTGTCCCATTAGGCATCATAGTGAGTCTCCACTCCGTAGGGAGATTCTGGCCCAGGTTCCATCTACCTCTTCATATCACCACCCGGACATGCTGTCGGCCACGTTTATTGGAAGGGAGGAATGGTGGGGCTGATGATTCATAATATTCAGCTCACAACAATTAATATAAGAATGGAGACTAGGGACATGATTGGTTGCCTTAAATTTCTGGGATAAGCAGCATGCAGTTGTAGCAATGCTGAAAAGAGGTATTAGGCTGCAGGTTCATGCCAGTGATGGGGCAGTGCAGTGATGGGGCAGTGCAGTGGATTGGGCCTTTCGGAAAACCTTTGGCAGGATCTATGTACAGCCCTGGGATTTTATTTATTTATTTCCACGTCAGGGGCTGTCTGTATTCTCACGGCAGAAATCAAGGTGGAACAAGCACCACTGACTCCAGGAAACAAAGTCTCCAGAGTCCCAATCAATGACTGGGTTACAGTGCTTGAGCCAGGGCCTCTCCGGGGTAATAGGGTTGTAAGGGGCATTGGTGAATTGAAACTGGAGAGTTTCCTATTGTGATACTCCCTTGTGTGAGGAGGGTGATGGTCCCAGAGCTGACGGGGTCCCCATCGATCACACAGAGGGACTTCAATGCCAGGAATTGTTCTGAGGGTATCCATGGAAGGAGATGGTGACGTCCAGACTCCCGGAAGCACAAAAAATGTTCCATGCCAGCTGTTTTTGATAGCATGGCAGCAAACGTAAAAATCATTTTAAAGGCAACATGGCGAATGCCAAATTAATACCAAATGTTGCTAAACTAAACATTCTCTGTTTAAATGTAATATTCTCACAACAGATGTTGTTACTGTGTTATTAGTTGTAGATGCTGCCCAATGAAACAGAAAAGGACATGTTAAGTTGAAAATGTTTCTTGAATATAAATATGGTTATCCATCCATTCATCCATCCATCCATCCATCCTTCTCTCTTCCATAAGCATTTATCCAGGAAGGCAAACAGAGCAATCATCCTCTGTGGATGCTTTCTCCTCTGTGCTGAATGGCATATATGCTGTTATGATTATTTTCACAATGTCACAAAAACAGCACTGACACGCAAAACATCCGTGTTGACAGGGATCAAAGAGGATTCTGTGACTGGTTGCTCATTAGGGGGCAATTCGATCTGGAGGGGTGTAAAAAGGGGGCTTTGAGTGTCACTCATTCAGAAACAACATTGCAAAGGCTCACGAGAAGATCACGCTTCAGCTGATGAGAAATTCGCCAGACAGGAAGCAATTCATGTTAATATCCATCTTGTTAAAACAGTAAATCAAACAATAATACATAAATTACTTATAAAATATTCAATTGTCAGCACATGTAGGTGTGCAACACATTTGAGGGATCAACATCGCATAGCTCTTATCGCAGGAGATCAAGGTAGAACAAGCTCCACTGACTCTGACCAGTGACTCTGACTCTAACCAGTGACTCTAACCAGTGAACTGACTCTGAAATCTAACCCTTCTTAGATTTTTCTTCTGACCCATCTGACTCTAGATGTTTTCATGCCTCCTGGAGCCTCACTAGCAAAGTGAAGGAGCGTATTGTTGCTGTAACAGTCTACGTCAGCGAGGTCTATGTCTGCCTAAGCCCGTAATGACATTTCCCCTGCTCTTGCTAATTACATTTGTATTGTACTCTCTTTATATCCATGAAGCCTAAAACTACAATTAGGTTGAGAAAAAAAAGCTATACGTGCTACTTATTTAGGGAAATAAATGTTTGTGTCTCATTTTACACAATTATCGTTGCCAGTTAGTTATACCCGTCGTCGTCTGACATTAAAGCACAGAAGCATGGACCTGTCAGACAAGCCAGGCTGAATGTGAAAGGGGCCAACGCTTATTTTTATATATTTTTATTACGGATTCCAAATAATGACCCTTGTATTACGTGTGGATGCATTACTGGTCGAATTGGTTTTCTGAACTCGAAGTAACATCTTACTTTGTCACATGGCTGTCTAGAAGGACTTCGACTTCGGGCAGCAAAGTTTTGGATATTCGCTAGAATAAATTTTGATGTATCTGATTATGCTTGTTTATGCACTAAAAATTACATATCCTAGATGGAAGGACATTCTTTATGTGTCACCTGGGAAATGGTTGGTTGTCTTCTGAATCTGTGTTCATGTAATGCCTTGATCTTGGTTATGCACTAATAAGCACTTTGCAGTCTTTAATGGGAGACCATGTGACAAAATGGTCCAATAAGGTTTCAGTGGATAATTGTGTCTGAATCGATCTAGCCAAACTTCTAACTAAAAACATTTCATATGAAACAAGAACCTGGTGTTGACACCGAGGTAATAAAATAACAATCCCAGCGGACCAGTGAGCCTGCTCTTAATGTCAGTGAATGTCTGAACGTCTGAGAATTAAAATGCTGTGTTTGTTTAGTAGCAATTTAAAAAGTCTGGGCCACTGCTAAAAGTTTGGGATTTTTAAATGCTCTTTATGAAGAAGCAAAAAAGAAAAATATGTCAATTCATATTTGTAGTAGCTAGTCTTAGTCTGTGTTATCTTGTTGTCTATACAGTTTACCTGCACTCCATCTGCTGTAACATTTTCAGATATGTAGCTTAGTAATAATCATCTAAAAACCACAAAAGTCAGCTCAGTCCGCCTCTGATGCTTAGTCTTCAGATATTCATCTCAACATTGAGGCTCATGAAGAATGGACTTTAACAGTATCTTTCTGGTTCTGTGTAATTTTATAAATAGAGATTCACGATTTTATTATTATTACTACTATTGTTAACATCATACCCCAGAACGGAAGGCACTGTGTGGAAATCAAGGTTGAACGGTCTGATTACACAAAGTGAGTGTACTCAGGGTTAGTTATAATATTGCTGAAGCCAGGCAGAGTAATTTCAGTCTCTCCTTGCTGTGGGAATAGCTGCAGTATGACATCCACCTGCAAAATGGCCCTTCGTTCAGCTATTACAATTTTCAGGGTACATTTCAGAGAAATCCGCATTGCACAGGCATCAGTGTGTCTCTTACCTGTGTACCTGTGCCATGTTAATTTCCTGCAGTGCCCATATTCAGAAAATGCAGGGCTGGTTTGTAAAAATAGGCAAGTTTACTTTTTTCATGGGTATAGTGGCTTGCTTATGATACTTTGATCAATGGAGTTATTTTCACGGCATTTTATATGTGACTGAATTTCTTGCACTTCAAATGAATATATACCTGGATCCAAAGGGCTGAATTCCCTATCTATCCATCTAATAATTTTTTCATTATTATTTCTTTTAATCTGATTTTCTTTATTGTATAGCTATACTCCTTTTAAGGTTTAATCACGTGACTTTAAAAGATATATAGTGAAAACGATTAGATGTATTCTTTGCTAGTTTCAAACTGAATAATTATGTAATGGTATTTTTGATCTGGGTCGAATGCAAGCTATATATCTTAAAGTTTTAATGGGATTCCTGAGTTTTATGCAAATGAGTTCTTGTTAAAGCTTACATTAACTTTCACCGTGTCAATTATTTGGTGCCAAAATCAAGGGAAACGCAAGTGAGAAGAGCAAGAGGTTAAGTTACTGTGTGAGAAAAAAGTAAAACCATTCTGCCCTCAATGAACCTGCTTTCCTTTATGAAGCCTGAAGATGTCACTGACATTAAATGACAGCAGGTAAGTTTCCTTTTCAAAGTCTCACAGCAGATCATGCACTGATTAACATCACTTATTGTTATTATTATTATTATTCTGTTCAGAAAATCATTTTTTATGCATACTTTTTAACTTTTTTCCCTTTTGTTGTGTTATTTATCTTTATGCCATGTGCATGATTTTGTTAAGTAATAGTTACTTCCTTACACTTGATTTGCACTGTACTTCATCGCTCACTTGTCTGAGGCAGAACTGCTACGGAACGAAGGTGCGATAAAACGTGTGACTGACGGAATCTCATCACGGGAAATCTGCGTATGGGCCCAGCTTAACCGTCAACCCGGCAGCACAATACAACCATTTCATATACGTTAACCTTAACCAATGATTAATGGCTGAAACAAGTAGTTCGTAAGCTTTGAAACATGTTTCTGCGCTGTTTACGTCTGTAGCGGAAATCATGAAGAGCGTTGCATGCTGCCCAAATACATATTCATTGAAAAATGATCATTAACATAACCTTGTGTTATTTTTACTCCGCCTCTTTTATTGCCTCTCATGTGCCTCGGAAAGAAATCATGTCAATTGCATTGCTATGTGCTGCTCCTTGAATAATGATTTTGAAGCCTACTAATAAATTGAAAATACATGCTTGGTGATCAAACCGAATTGCAGTAATGCATTACCTGGAAAGTATCCCTCGTCTCTGCCGGGCTTCTTACTTAGATTAGATTCAGCTACATGGTTTCAATGCATCTGTTCTCTGCGCAAGCATTTAATAATGAAAAAAAAAAACCTCTAAGGGAGATGACCACAAACACCCCCTATCATATCAGGGACCCCTTAAACAGATTGTTGGCATCTAATCCGAGAGACATTCTCACAGTCGTGCAGTGAATACAGAACAAAGATTAATGGAAGTCTGAACTAAAATGAATTAAATAAAGCATCAGATTTCTCTGTCTACACAGAATGTTCCGGAAATAAAATTGCGGCGTTACCCCAGAGATTGTGGTGTGGAGGCTCTGCATGGGGGACTCTCCTGTTTTGTCATTTTGTCATTTTCCCAGCTGACACACATTCCTGCAGATTATCACACTGGAGGACGATGACAGAACGCGTGTAAAGTAGGGCACTGGATTTCCTTCACTGCATAATTAAACATGTGCGTGCATTATATTCCGTCTGAAATTTAAAAGGGTGAGTGCAATGATTAAAAATGAAAGGAAAATGACAGCAATGAAATAACATTTTAGTATGAATAGGAGATGATCGGCATATTGGGCAATAATGTGTTAAATTCAAACTCTTGGTAGCAGGTTACATATTCTGATAAATAAATGAAGAAATTAAATAAACAAATAAATGTGTCTTGAATGTATTGAATGGATTCTGAAATGTATATAATTGAAGCTGGTAAAAAAGAATTGAGGTCATACAGCGACTTTTGAAAAGTACAGGGTGCATGTAGGAGAGAAAAAGCTCAG
The DNA here is from genome assembly GCA_026776725.1 of Gnathonemus echidnorhynchus. NCBI lineage: Eukaryota > Metazoa > Chordata > Actinopteri > Osteoglossiformes > Mormyridae > Gnathonemus > Gnathonemus echidnorhynchus. Next base: position 7,463,913 of record JAODJU010000050.1, on the reverse strand, counting down.
GATCATTTCAGAAACACTCCTTGAAATTAGACGAGAAAACTAAGAATCCGTGTATAGGCATCTTCTGACAGCACTTTAATTTATACGTAAACACTTTGATGTGACCTTCACCAGAAGTCTGGATGTAAAATATTTTTTTAATTAACTGCCGCTTTTAAAAAATTCTGATTTGAAACACTGCTTGCTTTTTCAATAATAATTATAAAAAAACCTGCTAAAATATTATGCATGCATGCTGAAAAGAACCTATCTGATTTTAATATGTTATTTTTTACAAGAGCATAGCAAATACATTTTTGGATATTTTATCTGCGGGAAATCAATAAGAACTTGATGTGTATTTGGCTTATTTAGTTCTATATAGCTAGAATATCGTAAGAACTGTGTGTGTGTGTGTGTGTGTGTGTGTGTTGGGGGGGTTATGTATAGTATATATTATTTTGTGGGAACCAAACATCCCCAAAATGTGATAAAAACCTATTATTTTTCACATTGTGAGAACCTTCTTCTTAGTGCCTGCAAAGGGAAACTCAGTTTTATAAAAATCTGTGACTGCGATCAAAAAGCTAAAAATGCAGAAACTCTTGTATTTTGTTTGGTTACTTATGGTTAAGGTTAGGGCTGGGTGGGGGTTAAGGTTGTCATTGTTGGGATCAGGGTTTTGCCCATAGAAATGAATGGAGGGCCCTCATAAAGATTTGAATACAAACATGTGTGTGTGTTTGCATAAATGTTGAACCTCCAGTTCCCTTCGGAATTGACAGACTCACAGCATTATCACAATGTCTTGCTGCCTCTGGACCTCTGCAGATGCAGAGCATAAACACAGTCTCCCCATATGAATAAAAGCGGTCTCCCCATATGAATAAAAGCGGTCTCCCCATATGAATAAAAGCGGTCTCCCCATATGAATAAAAGCGGTCTCCCC
>JAODJU010000050.1:7442355-7455614 GCA_026776725.1 Gnathonemus echidnorhynchus | reverse complement strand
GACGCAGCACAATGAACTACAGGGCTTTTCAGAGATGGACCAGATACTCACAGTCTGACTAATGAGACGTTCTGCAGTTATCTGGCTGCGAGGTGCTTCATGAGTCAAAACGATTCAGAATCTGTGAGTTATTAAAACTGCATTTAAATATATACTTAAGAATGGTACTACTATTAATAATTATCCTAATAATAATCATCATTTTTATTATTATAAAACCAACACGAACGCAGCAGCTAGACAGCTTGGGTCTCTAATACTAATAATAATCACCAATGACTGGGGTGACCTGCCATTTTACTCTATTTCAGCTTTGGACAAGCAGGTATAGAAAAGTGATGGATGGATGGATGGATGGATGGAGGGTGTTACCATTTCTAAACAAAATGGTACCAGCAGATTTCCTGAAATCACTGACTGGCTAACCTACACCGTGCTTTTACATCCCTTCAAAAAGTTTGATGATTTCCTTCAGCGTAATACCAGGGTGCCGGCCGATTTTACCGTGGTGAGCTGCCGAATGGGAGCTCTGTCTCTGAGTCTGGGTAAAGCCGTGGGGAATTACCACCTTAGTTATTACAGGGCATAAGCTAACGATTACAGGGAATGAAAAACGTGAGTATTAAAGTGGCTCGACTGTACCATCCTCACCGTACAGCTTCACATGCTGCAAGAGTTCGTTCAGGTCAAATTTAGAGGAAGGTGCATATGTTCTTTTCTTTTATTCCCTTCTGCATCCTGTAGTTTGCCCCCGATAACTTAAAATATGCTGCAATGAATAGGTCTGTGCTATGGATTTTGTGTTAATGTGAATTTCTTCAAAACTGAGGTTTTATACTTTGTGCGAGAAGACAGGACAGCATATACATTTTTTAACGTAATGCTGACCTCCATGTAATAAGTAACATTTTCAGCATATTCACGGCTAGATGATTTGCTTAAATGGTGTACTAGTTCCTAGTGAAGAAATTATTTTTTCCAAAAATAATTTCAAGGAAAGTTCAAGAAATGGTAGCTATATGCTTCAAGTTTGTGTTCCATCCTGTGCTATGCAGGAAAAAAATAAGCTCAATATAAACGGCTGTAACCCAGGAACAACTTAAACAAATTCAAAATACAAGAACCTCCATAATCAGCAGGGATAGAGCTGTCAGGCAAGCCTTAAAAAAAGTGTTAATTAAATCTGGAATTAAGTATGAATTATACATTAAGCCATCACTGAGATATTAGTGTTATACCACACTGCCATGACTGAGCCTTTCATAGGGTTAAATAAAGGTTATTCATTTATTTTTTTCATTCCTCAAATAAGTAATTCCTACAACTTACCAAAGTAACTTTTGCACAGTTTTGGCCAACATCAGTTACAATATACAACAAACAGCTAATTCTCCAGTAAACAGTGTTTAGAGCTCATTTTATATGTAAATGTACCAATTCGGGTTACACTTGAGGGTAGCACAGCATATTCCATCCAGGGACTTGAACTGGCAATCTTTGATGAACTGGATGTGGGTCCATGTGCAGGGACGATGTCAGTTTGCTGATCATAACAGAGCAAAAATACGATCAACGAATCAAAACTGGAAAAAGAAACAGGCAGGGGTCATGACGAGATCAGAAACGAAACCGAACTCAGATTACTAGTAATGAATGGAAAACATCGGAAGCTGGAAGGAAGTCTGAAATCACATTGGGAAGAACGCTCAGTATGGAATACCTCGTAACGCAACAACAGAAAAGGATGGCATTTACAATATATGGTAATGTTAAACAGGCGCATTTAGTCCACTGGTTCTCTGGAAAATGTGGATTGGATTCTGGATCCGGAGGCTGACAGGTTGACAGAAATAACAGTTTGACCGCAAGACTGATGATACCTCTTCGCTTTTGCTCTTATGAACCCCGTATCCAGACAAATTGCTTACTTAGCGAATACCTGTCCCTGAATCTGCCTCATTCTAATGTCGAGCGGCGTCAGCCTTTGTTCCTGAATCTGCGAAATAAAAAATCAGTTCCTCTATGTGATTTCCAGCCATGATTAACAGATTTCTCTTTAATTAATATAACTTTAAAATTCCCTTTTCAGAGCTCTATAATGACCTTATTCAGCCATGAAACATTTTCCTGCTTCTTCTGTTTACTGCCCATTCTTCCTTAATCACCTCCTCGCTTCTCTGTGAATTATTGGTAGTTCCTTAGACAAAAGCAAGTGGTTCAAAGAAACAAATGAAGAACACATCTCTTTATCGTGCGCTTTGAAGAGCCCGGCTCATTGCTGCCCTGTTTGCATGCATGACTGGGGTCGTTTCTGGGTCACATTCAGACAGTCGGTGCCACATTCATCAAAACAAGGGTCAGACAACGAGGTTTTTATCTTCCAATCATTTCTTTTTCTACTCTTCTCATTTGAACATTGTTTTTTGATGATTTTAGAATCTTATCTGTAAGGATAATAAAGAGGCAGTTATAAATGAGAACTTTACATTTTTTACATTGACTTTGTGCCAACTATCCAAGCTTTGATTTATTTAATAAGGAAAAAAAAAGATTTAAAAAGTGTTTGTTTGTGCAATGCTAGCATTAAATATATCACCCAGTTTAAATAGCCAGTATATCATCTATTTATTCTCAATATATTCAGCCTTAAACATCTTGAACAAAAAGGTTTGTGACAGATTTAATTGGTCAGTTAAGTTTCGTTCGTCAATTTTTAAGAATTATTTATTTAAATTTTTTTTTCCCATAGTGGGTCTTACTGTCCTCTATTCATAGTACTTTATCTCTTTTTTATTTATCCAGTACATTGTTCCCAGGATGCAGTACGACATAGTTTATTAACATATTGTTCTATTGTTACAGCGCCCATACCATCAGTTACATTTTATTTAATGTCATCCCCACTAAAGAAAACCTTATCAATCCTTCATTATAAAAACAGTGGTTCTTTCAACTGCATAGTGGAAAATTAAAATGGGTATTTGTTTGAAGAAAAAAAAAAAATAGCAGCTGACATGACAGGCAGGGGATGTGTAATCAGCATTTTTACTCGACTCAGCATAGTTCAGATTCAGATGAAGGTGGCCTGCCTTTTGTTTGTCAGTGCCTTGAGGGAGCATCCTGCCTGGGTCAGCCCTGTCAGCCACGGCAGCACTCGATAAGCAAGGGCACTGATTACGCACATGAGCCCGAAAAGTTTAAGCCGGAACAGCCTACTTAACAAGTCAAAAAGACTGCATTCAGTCAGCAGATACCAGACAGAGATGTTTTTCCTCCTAGCATTAACATCACGATACTATCACCATTATAAACAAAACTCATGATTGATCCATAGTCAGAGAGCAATTAATGGTCATATAAAACTGACACAGCTATAAGTGGAGTTTATTATAATTTTTTCATCCAGTTTTTGAGTGTCGGTTTGAGTTTTGCTTGATCTTTTCCTGCGGTGTGATTCATGTCACATTTTAAGACAAACACAATTACTGTTGTTGCTTGTTGTTATACAATAACTGTTGTTTTATTTTTGTTTGTTTTTGTCTGCAATAGAAAGAGTGAAGGGAAGGATAGAAACACATTTTAAACGGGACTTCTTCATTTGTTCCTAAAACACTCCGTGGTGTACCTGTGGTGTACCTGTGGTGTAGCTGTTTAATGGTTTTTCCCGTGGCATCACTAGTTGTGCCGATATAATGACTAATTTATTTTCTAAAACTTTCAGCCATGAAACATCGAGATGGCAACATGAAATGGCATGTGTTATTGTTTACATGTTACATGTATAATGTAAGCTTCTCATTTAATACAAAGTAAACAGATGATGAATAATAAATCAGGGAACAAAGTAGCTAAATTAATCCCGGTACAAAAAAAGGTAATACAAAATTAGTTGAGTAGCCTCTCTGTGTTTGCAATAATAGCATTTTTCATTATTTCAAAATTAAATCACCTGTCATGGTGAAGGCCCAAGGTAAGGAAATGAATTATTACAAAAACTCAACTATGAAAAACAGGAGGCTTATTAAGTAAGTAATTGAAAACCATGGTATCAGGAGCCTGATCAGAGAATAAATAAATAAAAACAATATAGTGAGGTCTCTGAACATTTCTGTGAGCACAATCTACTTAATCAAAAAAAGTTTCATTGTGCCGTCCAGACTTTGCCAGACTCCGACTGCCGCCACAATGAAACGACAGGCAGGAATGCAGATCATTTTGAACTCAATAAAAGCTGGCTGCAGCGTTTCAGAGTTTGAGGGTGAGAATAAAACGAAGGGATAGAAAACTTTTATGGTAGGGATCAATGAATAAAAAAGAATCTAATTACTGAAACCTGAGAGACTCTATGGACTTTGCAATAAAACAATTCTCTAAAGATCTAAAGACCAAGAGCCTCATTTGGCTTAGGTCCGGAGGTTTATTTTTTTCTATTCATCATTCATTGTTTAAGAATTTGGTTTTGGTCTTGATATCAAATGTGGTATTTCAGCGTTGTTTCAGTGAGCCACCGACATTAGACACAGAAAGCTGGACTAATTGCAAATGTCATGCCTGTATTTCAGTTCTCTGACAATAGGAGCTGACAATCAGATACTGAAATCACCACACACAATTTTGGAATGTCAGAAATCTCAGGCTTTCTGTGCTAAGGAGTGGATCTAATCATTTTTGACAATGCTAGAGCCATGGAGGTATTGCAGAGAAGCTCAGATTACATTTTCTCCCTGGTGGGTGCGGACACTCGTCCTTTCCACCAGGCATTAGAAGCCTGACATTAGAAAATGAAATCTAATCTGTACAATTTTATGCTCTCTGGAGAAACGAATATCCAAACAACTTCAGTAAGTAAATCAACGAAACGTACATTACACTGAATAAATTGAGTAATGATGAAAGTTGCATATTGCTTTTTATTTTCGTTGAGTTTTCTGTTACTTTTTTGTAACTTTGTAAAATGAATCATTCTGGAGTGACGACATTGTCATAAAAGAAGCTGCGACACTTCTAGCAATTAGTATCAACAATAAACAAAAGAGGTACAGTAGGAAACCAAGGCAAAGTGAAAGAGAAGGAAAAAACCATAAGAACTAACTTTTTCTTACAATACTAAGCATTCAACTACACACAAACACACAGAAACATTATTATGTTTAACCAAATCATATGCAATATATTAGTGATATTATACATATAAACTAAATAAATGAAATAAAGTAGCTAAAATAAAATATCCCCCTCAATTTGGCCCATAATGATAAATATCCAGCCCCTGCCAGAGGCCTACTTACGTCTCAAGATAAATTCACTGCAGACATGTTTGGCTGGCTGTGCCCTCTGTGTTTCACTACAACCGATATAATTAGCTCCCCTTTGTCCTGTACCAAGCCACTTCTGTGCATAGTGGCATCCAATGGAGGGAAAGCAAAATAAATTCAATCAGTTCAGATATTAAAAACAACTATTTAAACTCCATTATGAAAAGTTTTCTTGATGAGGTTAATCTGACTAAATATTCCCTCGCAGTCAGAAGTGGAAATCATTTTTTAAAATCAGAAGATACTTTCAAATTGCAATTCTAATTATTGTTATTATACAAATAAGTGTCTTCTGATAGCATGTCATTATAGTTCTCATAGCTATATATATTTTTTTTTCTTTTTTGTTTGTATATTTTCCTTTTTTAATAACCTTGATTGTCGCACATGGCAAATTGCCCCCTGAAGTGTATACAGGGTTGGATACTCTGGAAGCTGTGGATATGAAGCAATCAGGAGATCAGGGTTACACCATTAAATTCTACAAAATAGGACACTTTTTCTTAGTACAGGTTTACACTCTGCACGACACGTATCACAAGCATAACATTATCGTTTTATAAATCACGAACAGCAGGAAGCATATGGAATTTGACGAGGTGCAATCTGAACATGTACTGGCACATTATAGGCCAATCACAAGCGTCTTCTCACTCACTCACACGCACGTGCAGACGAACACACACATACACTAAACACAAGTTATAACTGCTTAATCAAGTCGAGCGAGTTTCTTTGAACTCCGGGAGGAAACCTCAGAGGACCTGTGAGTATTATGGGAAGCCAGAAAGAGTCTGTAAAGAGCAGAAATGCTACTGAATTCATACATGTAACCCCTGAGGTAGGAGGCAGCTCCCTGATAGGCCACACACACTATTATAACGAAGAAAACATACGGTAATTATGTAACTTCTGAATTTATAAATAGGTGTAACATTGTTAGATAACTACTCCACAAACAAGTACTCTACAGCTGTTCTCTGGCATGATGAAGTAAATTGCTTTGGATATTTGTTAGTTTAGTGGAAATGTAGGAGATGTCCATTGAAATGAAGCTTACTCAAATATTATTCCTACAACCATTGTATATTTGCTTAGCAACCACATTTATCCTGTGGAACCAACGTTAGATGTGATATTTGCTCGAAAGTCACAAAAGGCGTTTCAGATTATAGTGAGCACGCATGCATGCAACAAAACCTGCGGCAACGGTTGCCTTTGTTTGGATTTTATACATAAATCTATTAACTACGAGCCCACTAACAAATTCTGCACTCACTCAGGTGAAGATTACAGGTACATCTGTCTGGAGCCCAGAAGACCTCCAGGTTGAATGGGATCTTGATTTACCAAAAGCAATCATGTCTGAAGACCCTCGACCGATTTCAACTCTACATCGCTTACTCGCCACTGTAATTTTATTCTAATTGTGACATTCCTGAAAAGTTCCTAAAAATGAAAGACACCCTTTTTGTTGACTTTCATATATTTGAACAAGGTATATTTTGAATGTCATGAGTGTCTTAAGTGATATTCTTATTTTTTTTCTGTAAAATTTTATATTGACCTGAGTAGCGTTCCGTTGCATATTACCGATCTGCACAGATTTGCATTCTAAAGCTGTTCCCCTAAAAATGGTTCTGCTTTCAGAAAAGAAATTAATTTCCTGTAATTTCTATGCTTCAGATATAAGACATTCCAGAAATAGGACTTCCAGAATAGCAATTTTTCTTTGCTTTTGCCGTATTTTATCATACTCGTGCATGCATCATCTCTACCTGCTTCAATAAGAGAAACAATTTTAAAGGTATTTAATGGTAATAACTGCAAGTAAATTCTAAATCAGTGTTTACATGCTCTGCTTAACAGCAATTTCCCATTTATGTGCAAACATTTAGGAATGAAACAAGGGGGTAGACAGGCTAAAAGCTGAAATACGTGTGAGGACACCAAAGAATAGTTAAAGAGTTTAGATATAGGCCTCAGACGACTGGCATTCTTAAAAATGTATGTTTGAGGTGTATTGATGTGTAAATAATGGATTAATTATTCATGATTTAGAGCCTTTTTTATTATGCATGCTTTTGTCACATTTAAATGCTGTCAGAGTTGACAACAAAGACAATTTCATTATAATTAATATTTTCTCTTCTCTTTTGTCACACTCACAAAAGTGTCTGAATCCACACTCTTCCAAACTCCTCCTTTACATTCATTGCTTTATATGTTGCAAAAAACTGTTTTTCTTGTAGAGTCAGAACAAGGGCTGCATTGTGGAATCAGCATAGAGGCCATAAACATGCCCTTTGCATTTGCTCCATGTAGCTCATTTATATGTTTTTAGTGTCATGTGAAGAAGGAATGTGCTTGATGTTACACAGGAGCACTGGCTAAGAGGGAATGTGCTTGATGTTACACTGGAGCACTGGCTAAGAGGGAATGCGCTTGATGTTGCACTGGGGCACTAGCTAAAAGGGAATGCGCTCGATGTTGCATTGGAGTTCTGGCTAAGAGGGAATGCGCTTGATGTTGCACTGGAGCACTGGCTAAGAGGGAATGCACTTTGATATTGCACTGGAGCACTGGATTTTCTGGTGAGATGCATAGACAAAGACGTCACTCTTGCCATGACTGTAAAATCTTGCCTTGTAATCATAAGATCCGCCCTCCCAAAATCCGCAGTTCCCCAGTCACTCTGCACACGACTCAAGAGACAAGTAAGTATGATTTAACTAATTCCTAGTCATTTTTATACAGCACGAGTAGGCGGCTGACATGCTCCTTTTGTTCCCTTAGGTTGTCCCCCTTATGGCAAAAGTAAGTCAGCCATCATCTCTGCATAGAAGCCGCAGTACAAAGTAAATATTCCATAAGAAGACAAATTCACTCCTATGACTACATGAGAATGACTGCAATGCTACCAGGGACAGTTTCTTCTTCAGGGACTAGTCGTATGTGACATGCAAAATAAATCAAAAACAAAATAAAAAACAGAATATAAATAGACAGCAAAAAAGCATATGATCCAATTCCCAACAGCCTTCTGAAAAAAATAAGTAAATAAAAAAGAAAACAGAGAACACAAGTCATGGGCATTTTTGGCTGAAACAAACATTTTCTAGCAGTTTTTCACTGAAGCAGAAAATTGTCCTAAAACTCATACATTGAACTGGCACATGGCATCCCAAGCGGCACTGTGGACACCCTGTGAGTGAGATCTTACGCATGTCTGGATGTGCACAGATGAACCCAAATACTGAACCATGACGGAACGGCAGAGGCGAATTGGGAGACCAGCAGTCAGGCTAAGGACCTGAGATCAAGAAACAGCAGGTCAACAAAAGCACAGTGCAGGACTGAGCAAAGTGGCAAAAACCTGGAAACCAACCAATCAGAAACCCTTCAATAAGGTCTGAGACTGGGAGGCAGGGAGCAACAAGATCACGCACCAAGATTTGCACTTGGACTGTTTATACGAGCAGAAGATATTTGCTTGTTAGCTGGCAATTCTTTAAGATTGGGTCATAGGTCAGGTAGGGTGGCCCCTGCTGCACTGGAGGAATTATAACACAAACAAGCACTTCCCAGACAGGAAAACCCTATGTTTTACCCATCAAGCTCCAACCATCTTTTTAGAAAATGGTGCTTCCCTGTGACAATTTTGCAGAAATGCTTCGTCTGCTATCAGTGACAGCCCGATCAGCGGCACAGTCCGATCAGCAACACAGCCCGATCAGCGGCAACCCGATCAGCGGCACAGCCCGATCAGCGACAGCCCGATCAGCGGCACAGCCCAACTCTTTTCCTTAGCCAGAGAACATCTACTGCAGGCCTTGAAAATTGGTGAAAGCGCAGTCTGCAATATCCTTTCCAAAGCCGGCAAAATAAACATCGACTATAAAATAATTCTCCTCCAATACTGCGTCACCGTTATGCTGCTGGTTATTCTGGGAAGCATGAGGCAGGGGGACACCCCGTGTGGGAGGCCAGTGCATCACAGAAAACACACACTGTAGGCCATATACAGTAGCTACACTGATTGGCCTAATGGCACTTTTCTTGAACTGCGAGAGAAAACTCACACAAACACTGGTGGGAGCCGAGAACGCCATGGGGGTGGGAATGAAACCTAGAGGTGAGAGACTACAATACCAAGCACTGAAGCACACAAGCCATCTTTGTGGATGTCTCTATTTCCGCTCTCTTAGACAAATCCAGATCTATCCTTACAATTTACTGGCACAACAACTAAATATCCCCCAGAGTTATTAACTATAATCAATAGATTCTATTAATGTAGCTAACATCTCAGCATGTCCTCTGTCATTTAATGATTTGTTATGTCTGATGTGTCCAGGTTTGGTGACAAAAGCTTCCTTCACAGCCCTTAGCTGACGCGCTTGTGACTTTTAACTCTCCCAGCTACTTCGCTGATGCTTGTCACCGGCTCCCGGCAGAGAGGTGGGAGAGCCGGAGCAGCAGATGCTTGCTGTTTCATCTGACTTACAGCACACACACAGGGAACGCGGTGGCCTGTCGTTATGACATCGCGTGGAGTGACATGCTATGGCTACATAAAATGGTCAGTCGCAAGCCTCCACAGAGCGGTAACCGTGGAAACTCCCTGCATTCTCGCATGCTCTCTGAGTCACCGTTCCCAGCACACAGCTACAGCTACAGCGCCCTACATTGCACGCCGTGAGAGCCTCTGAATGGATGCAGCTGCTGCAGTAGGATACCCTGGTGACAAACGGTTCACTTGTAAGAAGCTATGCTTCGCTGTTTGACGCTCATCGACTTCTGACTTACTTCTGAGAGAGTGGTAAGCTCAGTTGTGCCGATAGACACTGCAGATTTGATTATGAGGCCAACAATGTTACCCAGGATAAGTGGCAAACTGATGATATAGCCACACCCAAGACTAGCATCACTGGCAACCAACTGTTCTTTTTTGAGGGCTACAGAATCTGTCAGTAGACCTTCAGAGCAAAGGTAATCCAGTCTATAGGGATTTACTTTGGGGTGAGCCATGCCTGAAGTGGATACCTGTATTTGCATAGCATTGATTCATCTGAATTCCACTAAGGAACACTAGCATTACCTGGAAGTCTGTCTATTGAGGACGGGGAGAAGACGTCCCAAGGTGGGATTTCTTTTACCCCAGGAAACAGGCTAAGACCCTGATGCCAGACTCTGCTCTCTATGTGGGTATCTCTTTCCTGTGCTGATGTCAGACTCTGCTCTCTGTGTGGGTATGTATTCCCTGTGCTGATGTCAGACTCTGCTCTCTGTGTGGGTATGTATTCCCTGTGCTGATGTCAGACTCTGCTCTCCGTGTGGGTATCTCTTTCCTGTGCTGATGTCAGACTCTGCTCTCCGTGTGGGTATCTCTTCTCTGTGCTGATGCCAGACTCTGCTCTCTGTGTGGGTATCTCTTCCCTGTGCTGATGTCAGACTATGCTCTCTGTGTGGGTATCTCTTCCCTGTGCTGATGTCAGACTATGCTCTCTGTGTGGGTATCTCTTTCCTGTGTTGATGCCAGACTATGCTCTCTGTGTGGGTATGTATTCCCTGTGCTGATGTCAGACTCTGCTCTCTGTGTGGGTATCTCTTTCCTGTGTTGATGCCAGACTCTGCTCTCTGTGTGGGTATCTCTTCCCTGTGCTGATGCCAGACATCCCCCATTGCTCCTTCGCATTATATTTTTGATGTCCCCTACTATTTTAAACTAGCAAATCACCAACATATGACGAGCAGAAAAGGACAGACTACTAGCGGGATGCAAAAAAGGTTTAATGCCGTGAACCGAAGCTGGCATAAGGAAGGGTAACATGGGAGAGTGATCAAAAAACAGGCAAGGGTCCTAACTGAAAGGCAGGTGGCAATGGTACGAAAGTACAAGGCACACACGTAGCCAAAACGGGCAACGGTGAAAGACAAGCAGGGTCAGCAGAATTGGAAGCACGACGGCAAAGCAAGCGTCAAAAACTCAACAATGCAGGACTAGAAATTCTGCTGAAATTCAGGATAAAACACTAACAGTCTTGCAAGGAATAACTGGATATGGCAAGTTTAAATAGGGCAAGAGAAACAAGAGACAGATGGGCAACCTGAAACAAAGATAAACGAGGGAAGACAAACAGGTGGATAACAAAATGGGCAACTGGAGTCCGCTATATGTGGACTGTGACACAACAGGCCAAGAACTGGTCAGAAAAGTCAGTGCAGAAAAGTCTGGTCCTATGTACTGTTCGTTTAAGGCAAGGTAAATCTGACTGAAGCATCCATTTTTATAAACACCACAGTTTTGCCCAGACAGCTTAATTGTTCTGTTCTTGTTTAGGGGAAAAAATAGTTAAGGCTAATACCCTCTTCATTGTGCCGTGCTGTCATAAAATTAAACGTGGTGCATTCTCTGGAGTCAAGTGCTGATGTTTGAAATATTCATGCACATTTATTAGATTTTTAAAAGACGAAACTTTGTTTCAGTCTTGACAATGTTAAAGACGGTTATCGTTTATTGTTAAGAGGTACGGTAATGAACCCGCGGAGAGGCAGGCTTTCTCTCACAACTACCATTTGCATACTTCACATCCACCAAAAACACAATGAAAAGGAAGAGAAAAAAAAAAGATAATTCTTCTTAGCCACACGGTAGAGACTTGTTACCTGAGTGCTTCTCATCATAACTCCCTAATCGCTTCTGAGAACACTGATGCTGGTAAAAGCAAGAACTCAGCACTGAAATGTACAGAGGATTGTCTACGAGGAGGTATTTGGAATCGCAGCACTCCTTGCTGGTCTTTAGGTCATCCGGCAAAGTTCTCTGACATTTTTTTTGTCTTCCCTTGCCTTTGCAACACTAATGATTAATATTTTTTGCTGAATCTAACCAAAAACATGCAGTTTATAGTGGATCATGCATTAGTTTATTTAAATTAATTATCATAGAGCTGAGACTGATACCAGAAAATTAAATATCGATGTTTGCAAATCTATTTGCAGATCTGATAATTCAAAGAGTATTATATTAGCAATGTGTAGCATATTTCGGGTGTCCTCCAGAACAGATGTTTATCACCACTCAAACCACACATTTTGGTGGGGCCCCTGAGGTTTGGGGGCCCCTTGTTGGCCACAAACAGTCACTACACCAAAGAATAAATAAATGTATTTCTGGTTTAGCGGATCCTGAAGTTTTGCTAACCATCTAATTATATAGCTACAATCTTGTCTACTCTACTCTACTTGCTAGCCACTTATTAAGTTTTTGAAAAGTATGAAGAGGTAGGTGGAATTGGGGGCCCCAGAGGGACTTTTTGAGTGGGGCCCCGGAAACAATGAACGGATTGTGGCTGTCTCCTATAATTTGTCACATACTCGTAGGTCACGGAGCGGGAAAACATGGGCAGGAGTTAAGGAGTCGGGGAAACACAGGGTTTAATTCGGAGTAAAGACAAGCAGGAACATGGAACAGGCAGAAAAGACACAATGATGTTAATGACCCGACTGGGGAAACATACTTTAACGTGGAATTAAATACACCAGACTAATTAACAACAGCTAGAAACAGCTGGTAACATGGGGATTCCACATGGGGTAGATGAGGGGGCGTGGCACACGGGAGGATCGGATGAGCAGGGCATGACACAATTACAGCTAGCTTACCCACATCCTAAGTCCTCTTACTCATAACACTAGATATTAATATCTATTTTAGCAAAGTGCAAAATCTCTCATTTTAATTCAAAACATACTGAGAAAAACCATATACCGTATTTTTCGGACCATAAGACGCACCTAGATTTAGAGGAGGGAAATGAAGAAAAAAGGTCTGAACCAAATAGTGTCCTTAAATATTATATGCCAACCATCCTTACCTGGCCACATCCCTCCCCCCTTTTATGGCGCTGATGGGGATGTATCTGGATCGCGTTTCACCGC
>JAODJU010000050.1:7405899-7416400 GCA_026776725.1 Gnathonemus echidnorhynchus | reverse complement strand
AGGGAATTTGGGCTCTGTGTCACCTCATGTTTGTACCCCAGTTAATCAGGAAGTCATGGATTACAGCTTGAAGGTTCCTACACACTCCAGTCAACTCAAAGATGTACAATTCACATGGGAAACATGCTTCAGTTACATTGTGCTCACCATAATTTACAGGGGTGCCAATAATCGTGGCATGTGTTTTTGTTAAAAAATAATTATTTCTTGATGAAGGATTTTCTTTTCTTTGAATAAATTTATTTCAATGAAAGGTTGGATTTTTCTAATTTTTTCAGTGTGAGATGAAGCTACTTCAGTAAATGGTACATTTTTTCTAACCCTTTTTAAAAATCTTTACAATGGGTACCGATAATTGTGGAGGGCGCGGTATGTCTGTCAAAGTGTTTCAGCTTAGCCATTTCAAAACCTCTCTTAAAGTCAGCCCAGTATATCTGCAGTAACCATCCAACAAACCCATGACTTGTCTTGATTCGACTAGTAGAACACACCTCGTTTGGCTAATCAATACCTCACAGAGCTGAGCAGGTGGTGAGCAAATAGGTGGAATGGCTGAGGTGCCCCTCAGGAGAGGTTTGGGAAGCAATGGCTTGTTCATCTAGCCGTCAAACACCATGTCCACAACTTTCTAGAGAACAGAAGACATTTGTGTTTATTTTGAATTGGGTTACTGTTAGTTTGCATATATTATAATTATAAATTGTGTTTTATTTCGGAGGTATTATACACTTTGTACCCAGATACATATTTTCTTTGACTGATTATGATTTTTGCACAGGAATGTTTGTATTACACACCACTAAGCACTAGTAACGCCTTCTACCCATTCGGGTGCATAGGCCTCTCCAGACGTCTCTGTCTTGAGCTTTTCCCTACTGCTGCCTTCAGCTAGAGCCCATATCTCTGATATCTGCCCCAAGGGCTCAGCGCCCAGTGTTTCTTAGTCATCTTACTTTTGCGATTACACGGCAGGGCCTGCCAGGCGGCAGACAACACAAGCCATCGTGTCCGATCCATCCCCAGGATCTATTACGACTAGAGGACCAATGTCATTCCAGAACTGAGGTGCTATAGATTGGCTGGTTAGCTATCCCTTTGTAAAACGCTCTTCATTTTTCAACCGGGTTCGGGGTTAACATTTAAAAACAGCTGGAATTGCTTGCAAATTGCAAGATGTGTCATAGGATAAATGATTAAATAAATTAAATCAGATTGCTACTCAGGCATAAATTTACGTATTAAGAAAAAGTAGCGTTAAGTGATTTTCTTTTTTTCTGCAAGTCATATTAATATGCTTGGCCCGTCTCTTTCGGGGACTCTCAGCATAAAGCCGCCTGTATAACAGGCGTAGCAGGAAGCTCAGACATCACTTCCTGTTTACATTAGCAAGCTCAGTATCATCTATCTTCTTTCTCCCCATTTCTTATAGCGGGACTAAGAAGTCCTGTTTGTCCGCCCTTCACCGTAATGGTGGCCATAAATCACAGCGTATTGTCTCAACACCATTCCTACCACCGGATAAGGCTGCTTTCTCCTGTTACCTCCTTGCTCTAAGCAAATGATTTTTATTTTATTGCGCTGCCACCACAGTAAACACATCAGCGCTTTTGGTGCTAAGCACCAGCCATATACTGTATTCTCAGGCTGGGCCTTTCGTCTCGTCTCATCGTCGCCACTGCACACATGCGCTAAAGTTTAGCCAAAAGTAGCATGATTTTGTCTTGCCACACTGGCAAAGTTAGCTTACATTCTTCAAAGGTTGGTATTGATCTTTTCCTGCATTGACGGTTATTTCCTTTAGTGATGGCGACTGTGATCCAGTTAGCACACTTCTTCCACTAAATCTGTTTTAATTTCCCCTTTTTTATACCAGATAACGCTGTGCCGTTGTAAAAACTTTTGAGTAACTTTTGAGTAACATTGCGGCAATTTCCAAGGCACAACGGTCATCACTGTCTCACACTCATGCTCTATTTACAGGCGAAACACTAGCTGCAAGATCTCAAAGTCAGATTAAAGCATCTGTGATCAGACACAAAATACAGTAGTTTCAGTTATCAGTGGTTTACTGCGATCGGAAAAAAAGTAAATTGAATATATAGGCTAATTAACATGAACTGTTAATGACTGAAACATTCGTGTAAGAATTGGAAACTTGGGGGGGGGCAAGCAGGAGCAGGAATGGGGCAGAGTGATTTTTTGATTTCTTTAAAACCCTGTAATGTTTCCATATTGTCTGTACTCCTCCAGGTTCCCTCTAGCTGTTAATGCGTTCGCACTTTTCGTTCCTTCCAAAAAGACATAGTAATCCAATTTGAGACAGATGACTGACAAAACTAATTAACTGCAGTAGGAGAACACTCTGGGATAAAGACCTGCTTTATTTTGTATGCGGATATCTGTGCATATATACTGTGTGTTTGTGAAGTGTATAAGCTAAGGTTTGCTTTTCAGTATGATGTCACCGCTGCCTCACAAGGTTTTGGCCTCTGAGCCTGTGGTTGCGTGTGAGTCGAGATCCACCGCTGCTGATTGGCCGATCTCATCGTTCAGAGAGATGCAGTCAGGCTAAATGTGGGCACTAAATTGACTAAGGTGTGTGAGTGTGTGTGCATATGAAGACACTGTGATGAACTTACCTTCCGTTCAGGGTGCCCCCCAGGCCTTGTGCCCAATGTTGTCCTGAATACCCTCCTATCATCCTGTTAAAAGATGGATGGATGTTTCATAGTATGAAACACTGACTGAGAGACCCCAGAAATAAAGTAATTCATTGACTTGTAATGATTGCACAGCCACGTTTCGTATTCTAACACCAATTCAGGGCTTTAAGACGATATTTATTCTCAGGGGTCCAGGGGGATTAAAATGATCTAAACAAACAGGCAAGAATTAATCTGTCAAGTAATATAAATTAAAGTAATTACCTGTCAGCTTCCGAACTGTCATCTATAGAAAAATATAAGCAGTAGGAAATCCATGAAAAATGAAAAACATCCATGTAAAATATTTAATCCCATCCTGCTGGATAGATGACGGCCCTCTCTCAGATGCGTTCTCTCGTATTAATTGAAGTTTTGGCGATTATGGGAGCTGTGCAAATTGGAATCTCTGCAGTCAATGCTGCACAGAACTGCTCATCATAAAGTATACACCAATATTAGCTAAATAAAATGTCTAGAACAGATGATCCAACGTGTGCTTCTTTTTCCAGGCCGTTTAATGAATGCCACTGAGATTTTGTTACCAATACTACTCATTTTGACTAGTTCTATTTTCACTGCTAATACGTAGAGTAAAATTATTATAACTGTGTGCTACATTATATAGTATAAATACACTATAATAAAACTGGCAGTCTGTAACACATAGATTAGAATGGAATTTACATTGACTCCTTTATTTACATTCTGAAAAGGCTTCTCTGGTCTTACCAAAGCATTTATCATCTTTACCCTGACTGAGGGTAAAGCTCTAAAGGGTGGTAAAATTAAAGGACATGCGTCATATTTTCATATCTCAGTGGAGGCAAGTCTTCTTTTAAAAGCTACCATTAAATATGTATGTTAAGGTTATGAAATTTTTACATCATTGTGAAGGTTATATTCGCTTTAAAATTTAATACTTAGTTATAACTCACGCTCATTTAATCCTCATTGTAGGATGTACTGCATCTTGCAAGAATCCTCCAATGAATTATTAGTATTTGTCAGGAGAAAAAAAATATATCAGCACCACAGGCTCACATTGTTCATTTATTAATTTGTTTGTTTTGTTTATTTGTTTATCTTTATTAGTGTGTTTATTTCTGGGATCATGATTTGGAAGCAATTAATTTTGGGACTTGTCTTCTTGTTTTGTTTTTTGCATATATTCAAAAGTATAACACAATAAGCTGTGGACAGTTTTGCATCTTTATCGTCCACGTCATGATTTTAGCTATGCAAGATTGAGCAATGCACGCATGCCTTCACTTTATCTCTTTTTAAAAGTTAGAGCTCAGGGCTCAATGTTAATCTCACCTCATCGTTCTTGATTATGTAACATGTTTTGGGCTTGCGGTTAAATCCATGCGGGCGCTAAGGGAATACTGATGTACGGGTTACATATCAATTCAAAGATGACTGGCTATAAAAGATGTATAAGCCGGAAGAAAGTCATCGCTGACAGGTCAGCTTGGGGTACTGAATACTTAATAAGAGATATGTGGAGCCCATGTGCCTTACAGTCTCTTACAATGCTCAGTGCATAGGTTATGTGTACCTGCAGTAAACAAAGTATCTTTAGAATTCTTTGATCAATTTGAGAAACAGTTCTTGATTTCTATGGGTGTTTTTTTTTACAGGGACAGGCAAATACACACCATTAATGGATATATGAATAATAGAACATTAAATATTTAAGTGAGAGTTTTGTATAATTGACAAAGGAGAGTGTGATATTGGAAGTTACATTTAATAACATTATTAATTAATAATTCCTATCTGCAATATAGAAAATGGGATAGAATCCGTCTGTTGATTGTTAATGAAGTTTGGAACAATTAATGCATCAAAATTCGATCCCTGCTTAACTGAAAACACCATGTGGGTGTGGAATTTGACTAAAAAGGTCACTTCTGTATAAAGATCAGCTGTCATCTAGATATGCATAGCAGTAATTCAATTGCAATTCAATGTGAAGACTTGCAATTCAATCATTCATGGGCATAGAATGATTAAATCTCCAGTCAAGCAATTAGTGGGAGTCGACACTGTGCTTTTGATTAAGAGTTTAATTATTGCCTCATAGATTAGCTACGTAAATTTACGTCCGTTTAAAATTACCTTTAGCTGTATGATTATAGGGTTTCAGAAGCTGCAGACATGCATGATGTAATTACTTGAATTTGGTTTTTGGTTTTCTTTGAATAATTGTTAGTATAATATATATATATATATATATATATATATATATACACACACACACACACACACATATATAAAAAGTCATTTATCATGAACTGAGGCGAACATCATAAAACTGAATATGGATTTTCATTGCAATGAACTGAAGAAAAATCCGTTACAAATCTGTTTTTCCCCTGAAAAAAGGAAAATAGAAAGTAAATTCTTTATTCTCTACTACCATAAAGTCTCAGTCTCCTTCTGTCTTACTAATCTACTGTTTCATCTCTGTCTTCATAAAGGATCTCTTTCATCTGTAAAAGATTTACTGCTGGCAAACATTTCGTGGTAATTTGTACAGTATATATTGGGTAAAGATGTATGATCTGTGTGTCTGTGCAGTTTCCAAAACATGATAACCATATATCTGTATCATCGTCTGTATTTTGCAGAGATGTAGTTGCATTACTAGTAATCTCTTTAACTTGGTTAATATCATGAAGAAAATATCATGCACTTTATATAATGAGGCTTCTGTATTGCTGATTGTCAATTCAGGATAAACAAATAGTAAACTGAGTTCACAAGTCCTGTAACTTTTTAAATATGTGGTTTTTTTTTTGGAGAAACAAAAATTCTGTGGATCCATGTGGTGCATCCATTCTGCCTGGCTTATCTCATCTTTCTCAACGAATCGGTATATCAAGACAAATCGCACACAGAATCCAATCAACATGCTCTGTGTTTTTTAAAGGAATGTTGCATTATTGTATACATGTACAGTAGACCGCCATATCTCAGGAGCCATATTTCACTGGTGGATGAATGATTAATGTGAGTCACTGCTGGGAGATCTCAGGATATAAATTAAAATAAGATTATGAAAAATGCCCAGGTACTGCATGCTTATATTTCACACTGAATATTATCAGATTAAAAGGTGTACAATGCGGAGGATTGCTGAATAATGCAATTATATCTTGCTGTTATAAATAATATATTGAAAATGCACATTCAGTGTGTCTCTCAGTCTTTCATCACAATAATAGCAACAACCTTTTGTTGTAATTCTTACAATAAATCTTACCTGTGTGCAATACCTGTCTTGCCTATACCTGTCTCACCCCACAGTCAAAGTATGTGTCATAACCTGGCATTTTTAACTACCTCTGGTAATGAGCCTGCTGTCTGATTCAACATCCTTGTCATTTTTATATGATTACAATGTTTTCTCCTGCCTAGATAATCTCATCTGCCTCAGTCTAACCTTCAGTCACTGGCCAAGACATTGACTTTTCCTACATTGCACAGTTTGGCAGAAGTTGGAATCATGCCATGCAAAATTACTAACCAAGACAGCATTACACGACCATCCATCCATCCATCCATCCATCTTCAAACCACTTATCCAATGCAGGCTTTATGACTATGATTCGTCCCTCATGTGACTGACAGTCCAGCTCATTTTTCTGGGGCTTAGTGATCCTCTGCGGTCTAAAAATATGTTTACCCACTAGTGATGGTGGACACCAGCAACATCCAAGCGGCATTTAGACAGAAATACAGAAAACGGCAAAGTGCACTTCTGAATTGTTAACGCAGCGGGTTACCTCACTTAGTTTCCGATATATTTCCCACCATAGAGCATTTCGCAGAGTTAAGCGTGGCGTCCGCCCATGGGACTTATCTAACACCTCACCGGGCATTCGGAGCCATTCGCTGCATTCTTCCAAGAAGCACTGCTCTCCAACACACCCCTCTGTTTTGAGTCAATAAAGTTATTCAGAGCCACTGAGAACTTACTCAATGGTAGGCGTGGGCCCTGTGGAAAGGGCAGTCGAGTGACATTTGCAGACCGATACATTGGAAAGCAGCGGCAGATTCCAGCTGATTTTCTCTCCATGGAGAGACATAATACTTTCAATGGCGCCATTTCAAAACGTGTCCCCCACGTCGTCCATTTTCCGCGCGAGGAACCAGCAGGACTAAGCTCCGTTCATTATAATGGAGCCTTCTGATGGACAATGCTAATGTGTTTGTCGGCGTGTGGAAAATGTAGGGTCATTTCGAACCTTTATTTGTGTTTAATGCCATGGCAACATTGAAAAACATTTAAATAACGGTTTTTGGCATGTTTATCAATTTAAAGGTCGCTTTGGGTTCCCCGTTCCATTATTTCTTACCATAAATACTCTATTTTATTCTATTTTACTTCCAGAAATGGTGAAGGCTTTTCATCTTTTAATATTTTTGGTCACAAAATGGTGGAGTTTCTACTTAAGAAAGCAAGACTGCTTATCTAACATGCTGATATAGCGGGGTTGGGAAAAACAACAGAATTCCCTAACAAGGTTTTGGCTTCCCAGATTCTATTAGTAATATCTTCTTTTTGTCCATAAAATAAAAAATGAGTCATAGATCCAGTGATATTAAATGACTCTTCATTTCAAGGTCTTGATGCAACAAAATGACAATTCAGCTTAACATCCACTCTCAGGCACTTTAACGTTTTCACTCACCTTGGTTCTGGAGAGCAAATGCAACTTGAGTGATAAACACAGCACTTTCAAACAAATGAACACAAAAAATATCATTGATAATCCCAACACCCACCCCCACCCTTGCTTTACAAATCTCATTTTATGTGTGTTTTTGATTCAGAAGAGGGCAGAAGTTTCTTTAAACACAGTCCAAACTAAATAAAAGTTTCACAATCCATAATTATAATGTTTAGTCAAGTAACGTACATCTTTGACTGTGAAGCTGTCTGTACATAGATCCATCCCTCCATTTCCTGCAACGGCTAGTTGAATTGAGGGTCACGGGGGTCTCTACTGGCTCAAGGCAAGGGAATATCTCAGGGTGGGGCACCAACCCAACACAGTTCATCTGTACAATTCGTTCATTTATAAACATTCAAGTCAAGAAAATTTTAAACACAGTAAATGTATGTTAAAGGTATTACACCATGAGGATTATGATCACGGGGCACACACACCAATTACACACACACCAATTACACACACACCAATTACACACACACCTTAGACTGTGAGGGGAAACCTCACAACGATATGGGTAGAACATGCAAACTCCACACACGGAGAGCCAGGGTGGAGACTCAAAGGCTAGAGGCAGGGACAGGAGGTAACAGCGCAAACCACTCTGCCACCGTGCCGTCTGTTTACAAATCTATAATTTGCAAATATCATGTGGCAAAATGGTTTACGTGAAGCTAAAATGAAAATACAACATCTGAGACCACCGTTAGGAAGGATATCACTTGGCGAGATGGGCTGACTGCTTCATAGAGTGAAAAACTATGTACCTGCTCCACCGAAAATATCTGAAGACTGCAGCATGAAACAATTGCCGCAAGGAATGTGGTTCTGAAACCCAAGGTGGGCCATTCACTTATCGACAGGTTCCGCCCACTTCCTGTTTGCTTGCTGTTGTTCAGAACCAGGCAGTGATTGACACCCACCACGGGCTCAGAAGCTCCGCTTCGTCCATTACCGTCACCCACATCCTTGCCAATTTTCTTATCGCCGGCTGTGCTTCCTCTCTGACCCTCCTCGTTCTCCTTCATTTCGCTCGAATTGCATTTGCACACAGCTGGATGTTGTCTTTGTTGTCTGGAGACCACAGGCCTGTGTGGGCAGTGCGTCTCTTCTGAACATATAATTGGAAGAACGTGATGTGGAGCAGCATGGTTTTTATAAGCCAGAATACATAACCTGCATCTTCTACATTGTCTTTGTAGATTTATTGATACTGAATAATTAAATGTTTCATTCACCTTTCAGCTTATATGCTTGTTTAATTTATTTCATTTTATTTATTTATTATGCGGTGAAGAAGATCTAGACAGATGTGCAAATCGTCGTCTTTAAGCAATTAATTCATAATTTATTCATGCTAATGAATGTCTGATTCATTTCACATTTTTGTAACACTTTCTCCTGTATCAAAATGATTTGTTTTTTTTTTAACATTAATGCCTCCCAGGAATATAATACAAAAATACTTTTTACAGACCAATAGGAAGAAGATAGCCGTGCTGTGACAGGTGACCTGGGCCCCCACAATCCCCCACCCTAAAAACTATAGAGCTGCTTTGAGGTGAACTGAATTGAAAAGTAAGACCAAGGTAGCCGGTTTGTGCCCAGAACGTATGTAAATGCATTACGGACTGTTAGTAAGCATTCCAGCTGCCCACGTCAGGAATGGAAGGAGTCTGCACTGCTGTAATCAAAGCAAAAGGCGATGCTTTGAAGAGTCTAAAATAGTGATTTGCACACAAGCTGCAATGGGAGTGACACAAACAATTCACAGAACGTTGTTTATTTTAAAAATCCTAGTTATAAGCCCCACAGATCACGTTATTGTATGAAATAGTCTGAATCATGCTGCGAACAGTAACACGGCTATTTGGAATATGTTTGGAAGACTGAGATATTTATTCTCTTGAGTGATGGAACAGAATATGGAGATCTGGCAGTGATGACCAAATGCAATGTGGTTTTGGAAGAAAAACGTTAATTATATAATAAAGATGATAAATGGCACTAATAAAATATTAAATTCATGCACTGTTTTAACTATGTTTAATCAAAGATGTCACAAGTAGCTAGGTTATATAATGTTAATGTATGGTGAGTGTATTGCATCCTTGTTTTGGTGTAATAGAACAATATTTTTTACAGTTATTTTTATTTCTTCAAAAAAAACAAATGCAATCATAATTTCACTGGAGTGTTTCTTTTCTATAGAGGTCATGTACAGTTCAGCCTTAATGGAAACGTTCGTGCTGGAACTAGTTTGATTTTCCCTCTTTGCAGAATATCCGCTGCTTGTTTGTTCCTCCTTG
The DNA here is from genome assembly GCA_026776725.1 of Gnathonemus echidnorhynchus. Lineage (NCBI taxonomy): Eukaryota > Metazoa > Chordata > Actinopteri > Osteoglossiformes > Mormyridae > Gnathonemus > Gnathonemus echidnorhynchus. The sequence continues at coordinate 7,406,644 of JAODJU010000050.1, read as the reverse complement.
GTTCACTTGTTATAATCTCATGTTGCTTTCTTAATAAATCTAAGGAGCGGAAGTATCGCTTAGGGTGGAATTGAAATATTTAGAAAACAAGAAGCTTTGGCACTTAATTCCAGATTGCTGTGGCTTTAACATTGCATATGGTAAGCCGTGTGAATCATTTTTGCAGGCTATAGAGTACTTTTTTTTTTTTTTACTTAATATCATAAGAATAGCATATCTACATATGCAACCGTTTTTTTCTCAGTTATGTGAAGAATAGTATAGTATGGAATAGAATTCAGATACTTTATTGATACCAATGGTGAAATTCTCTTTTTGTCTACTCCTTCTTCTTCTCCACGAGAGACACAAATACAGGAGAGAGCGAGCTGGGGGGGGCTTAGGGGTCTCAGGGTTCGCCTGCATGCAGCACCCATGCAGCTGGGGGTTAAGGGCCTTGCTCGAGGGCCCGGAGGTGTCGATGCATGCTTAGGTGCTGTATACTGATATACATTTACTTTTTATATAGTATACTAGCGCTTGATATATATTTTCTCACTTGTGCTAATAAAGTCTGAAATTTATTGCATGTTGCTGTGAGCTCCTTTCCTTGTTTTTCAGGCACTTCTCTTCAGAGGAAGCTTTCAATGCAATCTAAACTTCCCAGGGTGTAATTTCTTAGGTGACACAGATGCAGCTGTTATTTATAAGTCCCAGTAGTGGCTGTAGTGCTGGGGGGGGGGGGGGGGGGGGGGGGGGGCTAAAA
>JAODJU010000050.1:7389672-7405889 GCA_026776725.1 Gnathonemus echidnorhynchus | reverse complement strand
GGGGGCAGGTCGTAACAAGAATAATCTGATGGCTGAACTCTGAGGCTGTGAACTGAGAAGGTGGTTTAATTAATTTTCTTATTTATTATTGTTACAATGTTTTTTTTTTTTTTCTGGAGCTTTCCGTGGTATTCCACACATCTCTGTGACACTTTCTTAAAGCTCATTTGCCAATGTTAAGCTAGACCTAGACCAGAGAGACTGTCCTTTCAGTTCAACAGAGTACCTGCTGATAGCAGCACAGAGTCAGTTCTCTGCTCAGCTGCTTTCCCGTTTACAAAGACAATGTGAGAATAACTGGCTACGTGGAGGTACAGCCCTAATTTAACAAGAGGTAACAAATCTAGTTTAGCAAAAATTCAAAAAAAATCATTGAATCTGAAACTAAATTTAATGACTAAATCGTAACCATATTGTGAGTATAATTCCAAAGTAAATTAGTAAACAAAGAACAAGTAATCAAATAAAGATACACAAATTACAATCATTTATTAATGAGAAATGTTAGCCCTTTATTGGAAAAGTTCTTCGCTAATAGCGTAGAATCTAACATTTTCTTTCTTTTCTTTTTAATGCAGATTTTCTTTTTAAATTAGTAGCGACAACCTGGTCTTCCAGCATAAAGCTCAAAGATCAAGTGTGCGGTCTGCTCCTGTCTAAAGTAAAACTGCAGAACTCCAGGTGCTAATTAGATATGACCAAAGAGACATTAGTCTTTAGTCCTCAGAAATCATGTCTGACAAATTGCGTTACCTTCAACAGCCACTGCAGGTGTCAGCAAAACAGACACATTGTTCAAGCAGCCAGTTACTGAAAACATATTACTGAAAATGAAAATGATAGATTAATTTGACAGTAAAGGCTGTGAAAGTATTTATAATAAATCCAAACTTTGATTAAAAAAATCTAATTCAAACCCTTTTAGTCCAAATGCTATCTATCGCCTTTTGTCTATTTTCTGGCTTTATTTATGATCTTGGTGGATGGCAGACGTTGTTCCTAATCCAGCTTCACAAAGAGCACTCAGAGACATCAAAAGTAGCTTTATCCGAATTTCATTTCATGCAACATTTGGTCTGAATGCGTGCTACATTCATCACACCAGGCGTGGATCCAGCGATGCAATTATTAATAGAATGACGCAGCAGAGATAGCTTAGAATCCAACACGGGTTCAAAATATTAAAATTTGCAGGACGTAACATATTAAACAGATGCATTTTTATGAAGTTGATGGTAAGCGCTCCAAGCTTTCCCGCTTCCCACGCGCTCTTCTTGCTAAAGCTTCCTAAGAAATTTGAAACCATGACTGAAGACCCACAAAACCGAAACAAGTACTGCAACACTGCCATATCTAAATGACTTTCACTGACTGACATGCACAATAATACTAATATTTAGATGAATATTTTAAAAAAGCAGATAATTCATGAACTCATCATCCACCCTCGTATTGGTTCTCCTGTTCTAGAGAGCAGTTGTTTCCCAATCCGGTCCTCGAGGGCCCACAGATGGTCCACGTTTTTGCTCCCTCCCAACTCGCTGCCAGACAGCCCACGTTTTTGGGGAGCTGGAAGGGAGGAAAAACGTGGACCATCTGTGGGTCTCCGAGGACCGGTTTGGGAAACACTGGCAGAGAGTAGAGGTCACAAGGCAAAGTGACACACGGGACAGGATGCCAGTCCTTTTCAACCAGCAGCCAATTTGAAATATACATTATTGTACAAAATACAGTGACAACGTTTCAGTGGTTGGTAGGTGGTAGGGGCTTGTATATATAGGCATGTAGCTTTCTGCTTACTGACAGTAAAAAAAATAAATAATAATTCAGCATAGGTATTTAAGGCTCTATACAAACAACAGGGAAGCAGTGGATCTCATCATGTCATAGCGTGCTGTCTAACACCTGTCACGCAACTCTCTCCGTGCCACCGCGGACGGCACCCACACTGACAGATACAGAACCCGGCAGCGTCTCCAAGCCAATATCTATAACGGAGGAGCTGGCTTCACAAAACTGCATCTGCCATTTCCGTGCCTGCAGAATCCAACAAGGGGCCTCACTGCATCCCCAGCACGTTTACGCTGCTTAACACCAGGAGGAAAGATCCAGCACCACTTGATGATCCACTTCTGATACAAATGATCTCCATCACTGGCATAAAATTTAACACTTTTGTGTTCTGATGAAATGCAGAGAATTTACATTGTGTTAACATGAGTTAGCCTATACTGCGTCTGTAAATACTGATCAAACACGTATGCAATCAAATTTATGCAAGATGTAGTTTAGTGATGTTTAAAAACAAAACATGCTTTCAAAATACAAAATGTATACAGAACCACAGCATAGTATAGTATAGCATAGCATAGAATACCATAATGTTCTATGTGGAAATTGCTGCCATTTGCTGAACTTGATGTTCCCTACATTACTGCGGCAACACATCTCATTCTATTTTTTCTTTTTTCAGTAATTGTTAAATGCAGTTTACCACTCCTTTTATCTATCCATCCATCCTTCCATCTATCCATCCATCCCCATGCATCTTAAGTTAAGTTGGTTGGTTCATTTCATCCATATGTAGATGGCCTATGGGGGGGGGGGGAAGACTGTTCTTCCTGTGGTATTGGGGCTTCAACTGGGGACACCCATAGATGGGGGGGGACGCACTACCACAGAGGGTGCCTTCCTCCGGACGTGACATTATCTGACATGTTGACTGCGGTGACTTACGTTTCCTGTGTCCGTTATCCAGAGAAGGTGAAGAGGGACGCAGGCCAAATTCATCAAAGGGCTACGCTTCACGCTTCACACCCGCGCGGCAGATCCAACAACCCCATCAAACCCATCTTCCTTCTTCTACGCGCTAAAACTCTCCTTTGCGTAGGTATGACTTAGACCATAACTCGCTTATGGCACCGTATCAGGTCACAGGGTAAAGGGTGGCTTTTGGGAACCAACAGGAGGTGACACCGTTTTCTCTGTTAACACCCAACCGCCCCCCACCCCCCTGAGTCAGGCTTTGATATCTGCCATTTCACACAATGCGCCAAAACGCTCTGAGGTCTTTTGCTTGTTTACAATACTTTGTAAATGTCTATGCTGCTCATAATGAACAAATAACGTTCAGGAGATTGAGAAAGTGGTAAAATCATGTAGGGATATCCCGATTCTGCCGTGCTTTGATGGCAATTTCAATTTCACACAGTCAGCAAATGACGTATGTCGCTTGTTATGTGCTATGTTTGTAAAATCATACATTTAAGATTATTTAAATATAACTATTATAATTTCAGAGTCTGTATTTGGCTCAGAGCGTATCTCCATTCCTTCACACCTCCAGGAGATAGTCTTGAAAATAATTTCGAAATAAAAATGGATTTTTTATTTAGTATATTAGAATTAGAATTTTTGACTATTCTCCTTATGGGTATGCAAATGTATAACAAAGAAGATAAGCAGGAATTTTTTTAATTGTTTCCTGCTGCTCAGTTTCTGTCATTTAACAATTTACATTTTTATATGCCATATGGAACTTTGCTGCTTAGGCTCTGAAGCATTGACATTCATTAATACACACACAGTATCACAGTCAATATGAACCTCGCTGACTAATTTGATATTCAAGCACGTGGCTTTGTTCTTTTTTGGAACCAGGATTACTTTAGCAAACTAACAGCCTAAGAATGGAATAAAAAAAATAATTGACACCTTCTGCAGCAACACTTTCCGACATTGTTCACACATGCGGCTTGGCAACGATGCCAGTATATGAAGCGTTCATATTACCACAGATTGCAATTACAACTTTGCATAAAAAAAACCTCCGTGAGCAATGTCCTGATAATAAAGTAGCTAGCGTTTGCTTTACTTTGGTATAATTGCATTACACACAGCTGGGAAAACTCATAGGTATTATTCACTCGTACCTGGAGATTCAAACTTCCCCAGCAAGGATTTCCATATGCCCAGTCCTGTCTCCACAGCCGTCACATTTCAACCAACAGGCTGACAGCGCATGTGTTAGGAAATCATGGCAGTAAAGCGCGCTCCAGCCCCGCGGATAATGAAGAGTGGGCATCTGCGCGGATTGATAGGTCGGCGCTGGAAGGACAACCGCGCACCGGCGGTAAGGGCGCGAGCCAGATAATCAGCACGCACCCCCACCCCGCTCCCCGGACGCACCCAGGCACGTCATCGCAAAACAGTTCCGAAGCATGCTCACAAATTGTTATGAAATATGGTTACTCCACCAAACAAGCTATTTATTAAGCATAAAAAATAAGCAGGTGTTCAGTGGTACAAACACCATCATTTTTCAAGGACACCAACTTAGGCTATTTTTTTAGCCGTTGCTCGCAGATAAAAATAAACAACAAGACACCAGTTTATTTGAATAAGCATCTTTATTCTTTCAGCCTAAGGAATAGTAGGCCTATAGGAACTGTTCTTTACTACTGCACAGAGCTCATGAAATACAACTATGAAATATCAAAACTTTAACAGGTGTGGTTTTAAAGTGTAACAACAAAACATAATATTTCCATACAAGCAATCGAGTGGTTGACCTTCTCCTATGTATAACATTTCTTACATTCTACTTCTCTCCCAGATTGCAAGAAGCACTCTCAGCGCCACCTGAAACTCTTGATGTGATTCGCTGATAAACGTACCGCGGGATGTCTGGTGACCTTGGCCATCACTTACTGCCAAAAGTGTTTCAACACTTTTTTTTTTTGCCTGCCTGCCACTAGACAGAAAGGTGAGGAGGGAAATGCCCAGCCCTTTTTGCCAGCCACGTGGAATATGCAGCCTGCGATGCAGTAAGATATCGATAAGGCGTAGGGCTGCCGCTGTCCTTGATGACATCACGGCGAATCCCCCTGCGCACTGACAGCAGAACAGATCTACCGACGCCCGCAGTCACCCAGATGGAGGGTAACGCACAGAGTTATCTCAAAATACCTGCAGGTATCCTACGGCAAAGAAGTCTCAAATATAAATAAAAACTGAGCTCTGTGGACACACAGTTTGTTGAATTCCTTAGTTAATAACTCTTAGTATACAGACACATGATAACTTAATTGTATACATACCTGACAGAACTTCTTTATTTGAAAACTGAGAGTGTTCCTAGTTTAAGAAGCAAGAAATAAGCCTTCGCAACAACAACAATAATAATAATATATTACCTCAGCTCCATTGCTCCCCAAAGATCACTAAAAAAGTGCATGTGTGTGTCAGTAGATTTCAATTTGCCTGAATAAGATTATATTAATAAGAATATATCAGAAAATGAAACATGAAAATGGTTTCAGTCCTATAAATAAGATGCACCATTTCACCATGCAATTTCTGATGGGAGGTGTGTGTCTGCGTATCTTAGAAACAGCGATTTTAGTTCCAGGGCTTCTGTGTTCTAATTAGCAGTACAAAGATCTGCTCCCTTAAAAAAATTTAAAATAAGCTATCGACCAAATAAACTAAGTGATAATCAGTAACTAGCATAAATTACGCAAGGAACATAAAGTTTAATCTTTTCAAAAGTGTTTAAATATGCAAAAAAGTAAAAATGACTTGTCCAATGAAATGCATGTAGACAAATGTGATATGTGTGAATATAACTCTCTGATGCAATGATTAAAATAAAGCAAAACAACTACGAACAAAGTCATATCCTGTGAGTCTTCTCACTATGGGAAACGAATTCAGGTCTGAAATTAAAATGCAATGAAAGCCTGTAACATCACAGCCGATGTGAACCTGAAGCTTTCAGTCCTTCTGTGTCTCCGGTGAAAACCAGAAAAGTTATGGGGACTTTTAGGCACAATGTGAGAAAGCTGTAAAATAGGACGGACAATTATGAACCTAAGTTCATTCATGTCAGCAGTCTTGTAAGGTTCTTTTTCTCTTTCATTTTATTTTAACCAAGCTGTAGTTTGTTTATCCGGGGCCACCTTTATATTTCCAGCTGTTGCATCAACCTGCAACTGAATACTCCAGGTAGACACACACAAAAAAAAACATCGTGCAGTGTTTCACAGTTTTCTATCTGAAAAAGGCTTCAAACCTTCTTTGAAAAGCTTCTTTTTTCTGAAGTTTTAATGTCTCGTAGACTGTTTCATTAGCAGGTATATTGTACATTGCTGTGTAATAACAGACTGCATTCCTCTGGCATTCATGTTTCCTCTCACTGACAGAATGAATAAGTTATGCAAATCTGTCCGTAGTTTGTACCCTGTGATGGACAGGCGTCGCATCTGGGGCGTCCCCTGTCATGAGCATTTGGATTAAGGCTCACCCTAATTCTTACTTTATAAGCGGTAGTGGAATATGGATTGGATTTTGCGTGTGATAATTATTTAGCTAGCATACAAATAATTCTCTGAATGCTGATTTTGAATGAACATGTGGACTGGCTCAAAAGGCGCCTAAGACTTGGCTGAGTTGAGGTTAAAAGAATAATTCTACAGCTGCAGTAAATACAGTCAAAAGTGCGCAATTTCACAAATCTTCCCAGTCATCAATCATAAATTTACTATCTGTCAAAAATGATATTAACCCAGCCAGATCTAATAGCACTTTCTAACTCTGCAGTTCCCTACGGTTTGTCTACACATACAAGTCATTCTCATGTTTATGTGTGTCTTTCACAAATAAATCTGTTTCTTTCTTAAATGTATAGAGCTCTGTTAATTAGAAGTGTAGTGTTTATTATTATTATTATTATTATTATTATTATTATGAGATCAGGGAGAGTGAGGGGTTAGTAACACAAAGGAAAAGGGGGAGGTATTGAGAGCAGAGTACTGAGAGGGGAAACCTCAGCACGTCCAATCAGGACAGCCGTACATAGCAGAGTATTGAGAGGGGAAACCTCAGCACGTCCAATCAGGACAGCCGTACATAGCAGAGTACTGAGGGGGGAAAGAGCCTCAGCGCGTCCAATCAGGACAGCCGTACATAGCAGAGTACTGAGAGGGGAAACTTCAGCACGTCCAATCAGGACAGCCGTACATAGCAGAGCACTGAGGGGGGAAAGAGCCTCAGCGTGTTCCAATCAGGACAGCCGTACATAGCAGAGCACTGAGGGGGGAAAATCTAGGTTCACGGTTCATTCCCTTGTGTCACCTGTTAAGAACTGTGGTTAAGTTTCCCTTATTCTTAGAATATTACTGCGAGTTACCACTGTTGAATTAACCTACATTTAGTTGCCTAACTGAAGTTATGTGTCTATAGGGATTTACGATTTTTTTTTACCCATTTTTAGAGGATGGATGTTTTACTGGAGCAATTCAGGTCAAGTACCTTGCTCAAGGGTGAACTATCAGCCTTCAGGTTATGAATTCCTGTCCTTAACCACAATGTTACCTGTTACCTATAAACGATTCTCACCCCCTATATAAATTACACAGATATCTGGAACCTAAGAACTCTGGTATAAAGATTTCACACGATCAGGTACAGAGTTTGGAAGTGACTCTCTCAGCAACAACAGTGTGTGCCCTCAGTCTTCAGTCAAACAGGCGATTCATCCACATCATTTCTCTCTCCTACAATCAGTAGCATGGCAAGCTGAGTCTTCTCCTGTGTCAGGGGACCCTACCCCTTCAATTTCTGAAGCTACGCAAGTCTTCAGACTGACTTACGAACCTCCCTTTCCCTGTCTTTTTAGATTATGTGAGTTGGTACAGATTTACACTGCAGCAGGTTTTACCAGCAGCATAACAAACCACCCAGGGTTTCATAAATGCATTGTAATCAACCCTGTATGTTTTTAACACCTTCTGAGACAATATGCTGACAGACACCCAGAGAGGTTTAGCAAATGTGAAGTTGCACACAGCCTGTGGTATTATGCTGGGATCCAGACAAAAGTCAAAAGATTGGATTCGCTCCACATGCTATTCTTTTGGCCTAATTGGCACGCTTAAGTGTCTTTCTGAGGATTGTGTTTCTTCATAGCACAATAAACAGCAAAATGGGACTTCTGGATGCCTGACAGACTCAACAAATCATTTATTAGCTCATATTCAAAGTTAGCCCCCTGATATTCATTTTGGAAACCTATATGCATAGAAGAATGGTTCCACAACTCATATTTTTATTGACATTTATTGGTTAGCTTTCTAAAACGATTCATAAGTTATGAGAAAATACATATATATACATATTTCCACCACATGTCAGCGGTCCTCAGTCAGCACCACGCAAGTGGACAGCAAACAACAGGCTTCTCACGGTTGGCGTGGAAACCACATGTGGGCTAACAGGCTAACAGGATGCGGCTGGCAGCCACTAATTACCCCAACCAGGGGGTGGGATTGTCTATAATCTGCACTGGGGAGGTGGGGAAAGCAAGCAGCTTATGTTTTTTATCCCTGCCCTAGTAGACAGCCCAGAGGGTGACTGCCACCTCCCAGGCCCCCTGCTGGCCCGCTTTGAGAACAGCCATCGCTCCCTACATTGCCGACCACAGCCCCTCCATTGTCCTTCTCCTGTGTATTAATTTCCTGCATCCCTAAATAAAACTCGCTCCTCCCAGGGCATTATCCTGCATCCACGTCTCCCAGGCCTCCTCGCTTGCCATAATTTATTTTTTTGCTGACAAGAATGTATTATTTTGTAATCATGTATTCATGTCTAATTTTTTAATTTAAAAACAGTGAGTCTTTCAGCACATCACTTAAAATTAGCACTAAGCAATGTCTTTTTCTAAACATTTATTATCACCAGAGGTGGACATTTCAGGTCCAGAAAGTAAAACTCCTGACTAAGATTTTGTTTCAACCGACCAGTCGAGCTTCAAGAGTCACAGTCACAGAGCACTCGAGTGGTCGCTTGAACCAAAATCTTGGACCAGATTTTTACTTTCTGGATCAGAAATTTCCATCCCTGATTATCACTTTCTGTTTAAGTCCATTTCCTGGTTTTTATATTCAGATAGATTGAGTTGTCCATTAAATACTTTATGTTATACAGTTAGCCTGTGCAAATTAATCCATTGTTTCTTGAACCATCTATTCTGCATTTGATTTGGTCATAAAATGTAATCATCTACAATTAGGCTGCATATTAAGAATTATTGTAAATGGAAAATAATCCCTAAATACATTACAGTAGAGGGATTGGTTATAAATTATGTCTCTCCCCTTGTATTTAAACTCACAACCTACGTATCATTAGCACAATGCTCTACTTGTTGAGCTGCAGCAGCCTTTTAAATTATATTTCCTAAGCAATACCTGAGAGGTGCAGCTTAATTCAAAACGTTAAGTACGCTTTTGCTATTCTTATTAGACTGGGATGAGCTGACCAAAGCAATTAAAGTGAATTAGCCTATCTAGATATCTGTCTGTGGATAAAAGGTATGGCCATAAAGAATCAGGATGAATTCATAAACGCAGTCTTACCAGTGTGACTTTTCTACAATCAAAATCTGAATTGGTATTTGTCATTGTTGGTGATTCAGCTGAGGTCAAGATGAACAATGACCTAATAATCATGAAACACTCTGGAATGAACTTTATAAGTCATAACTCACCAATAGGTCAGCGTTTTACATGCGGAAAGAAGCAACATGCAGCCACCTTTGACCAAACGCCACCGTACGGCAAGTTTTCTAATAAGATACAGCTTGCATTCATCTCAGGGTCAAGTTAAGGACTTCGGTATTGATTCATGTGCCTTTCAGGAGCTGAATTTCTTTCAAGGCTAGACAATTCAACAGTAGAGTAAACATTGCAATACTATATAAATCAGAGTATAGATTAAAATTAAAGGGATACATTTAAATGGGATGATTCTGAACTACGGCAAAGGTTATTTGGTTTTCAATTAACTCATACTGTATGGACATAAGAGTGAGAAAAATCTGTGTCCTTTCTGTCTCCATTCTTAACACGTATGTTATTGTAAACATACTTAACACTCACCCTATAATGGATCTGTATAGAAACGCCTGTGGCTGGTAGAGTCGATAGTCATTTCCACGTTAATGGAATTACTTGTGGATCGATCACATGCACGTCAAGCCAAACATATATAAAGTCAAAGATCACGTAATTCAAAGGCACTGGGAAGCCGAATCGGGACTGGGTGGCAAGTTCCGTCTAAACCGGAACTATCAGCTGAAAATGCGACACACGTCTGACTGCCACTCGTCGTCATTACCGTCTGTTACTTGTTACAGCCTGAGGCTTCCGAGCTCAAGTCCCCTTTGTCGTACTGCACCGAAACACATACAGCTATCAGTGGTGTCAGACAATGTGGGATGCGAAAATAAAATAAAACGTTACGGAGAACAGCACTCATTACAGAGGTTAAAAGTCTGCCTCATATTCACGGCTTGTGAATAAAAATGTAGATTTCGTAATTTTATTTGTGTTTTATTGTACTTGGACATGTAGCCGATTAGGTGGTATTAACAAACTTATCAGTACTTATGGTTTGCTGCTTATGTAAATATAATGTGCAAATGGACATTAACAGTTATGCTATTTTGATTTACATTATAGCGATTATATGCTTTCTGTGCTCACGACAAGGTCGGCCTTTTATGAAGTCTACAGATGAAAGAGAAGTTGAGATTGAGGAGGTGCGACTTATTCGGACCCGCGGTGCATGCCAGGCAGATTCGTATCCCTGACACGCATGTGCCTGCTTCCCGAAGGATCAATAACTCGCTTTCTTTCAAATTCAATCAGACGCAGTGACATCTTAATCGGTGTGATTCCCAAGAGACGCACATCTCCTTCCAAATCTGTCCCACTTTTCTGCATAAACAAAAAGAGTTCTTGACTTCAATTTGATTCAAAAACAATTAGTTGTCAGTATAAACAGCGTATCTGGAATTAATTATGTTGTCTATTTCACCATCATAGACTAGGAGCGTGCATTTAAAAGGCTGTTTTAAAAATATGAAAATGAGTACTAAATTTTGATTTTCATCACCCACTCTTATAGCGTCGTTAGTTTTTGCGATAATTTCCTTGCTGTATGACAGCCTAACTTCCCCCTGCACTTATGGGCAACCTTCTGACATCCCAATGCATATTTCAGTGGTACCAAACAGGATTCAGCAGACTTTTTGTTTTCTCCTCTGATTCTTAGTGTCCTATAGTGCATACATGAGTCTCTTTTTCTATCTAGCAGTAAATGCACCTAGACCCTAAGTTCTGACCTGGCACAGAGTTGTAGCTCTATTATGTCCAACATATTGCTTACGCTGCCCCCCCGCACTGCTTTTGTTCATCCCACATCCACTCCTACGACCCGAGGCAAGTGCAACAATGTGTTATAAACAGCCTGTCATTGCTTTTTAACTAAATCAGTGCAATATATGCATTTTTAACCTTGTTAATAAATCAGTGATCCATTGGCAGTCAAGAAACATTCTTTGCTTTTGTTTCCAAATCAAATTGCAGTTTATTGCCTCTCTCGTCTGTTCACATTGCTTGACACACCAGTATGCCAATAAGTTCTATTATTATACTATTTGTCATTTACTATTTGTAAATCCTGTTTCACTTGTGATCAGATTCATACAGAAAAAAAAGAATGTTTACATAGTAACAGTATGAAATCACTTAGCAGCCACATCTAATGAAATTCTACATACCTGCCAATATACTTTTGCATTTTTAATGTTTGCAAAAGGGTTTTTCTGGATGTAGGTCTTTTTTTTTTGGTAGTTGTTTGCATTTACTTTCTCTTCAAGCGTTCTTTCTTCTCACCTTATCGAGGTGCAAGTGTGGCCCAGTTTAATTTGACTTGCTATTGGCAAGGAGAGGTAAATTTAATTGATGTCCTTGTTAAGGAGTATTGACATTTCCTGAGGCACATCATCTGCCAGGAGAACCACACGTGGCCACAGCGGGCAGAATTTATCCACAGCGCCGCTGCTCTTTAAGGTTGAAACCTTTGGAGGCGTCTCAGACTTTACTGTTTTGGCAACTGTGGCAAGAAAGATGAGACTATATGTACACACCATTCCCTGCTACCTGCCATTGTGTGCGTGTGTGATTATGTTTATATTACATTGTGGGCTCCACCACAATGTGATACAAACCTGTTATTTTGACATTGTGGGGACCATTTTTCAGGCCCCCACAGATATCTGTGAACGCAATCAAAAAACTAAAAATGCAAAAATCTCTTATTTAGTTTGGTCACTTATGGTTAAGGTTAGGGCTGGGTAGGGGTTAAGGTCATCATGTTGGGATGTGAGTCTTCCCCAAAGAAATGAGAGTCCCCACAAAGATATAATTGCAAACCTCTGTGTGTGTATGTGTGTGCGTGTATGAGTGATGGCCTTTTCTGAACATACTGGGACTGGGCAAGATCAGGTGGCACAAAAGCAGAAAAAATGTTAATGGGCATGCTGGGTTAATAGCCATAATGGATGTCATGACATTGCAGCAGACTGTATAGAGCTCTTTTAAATGTATTAGTGTTCAGACCTGCTTCAATGACACAAGAAATTCATGATTTTTATGTACCTGCAATTTAATAAGGGGTCTCGCTTCCAGAGACCTTGTTCACGTTGTTACCATATTATCTAAGTCAGTGCCCATACAGTGTACCCAGGAGGGAAGACCTATCACAAGCTTGATTCTTAAATTTGTGAATCTGTGATTTTATCTACCATAGGAAATAATGTCTAATTTGTATCAAACGTAGTAAGTTTAGACATCTGCAAAATGGCCATTCCGTAGCACAGATACTTTAGTTGTTTGGAAAATAACTGATTTCTGTAGACGGAAACTATATAATTCATTGCTCAACAGTCATAATATGGTTAGTGGAGATAACATAGAGACGTCTGAATCGCATTCAATATCAATCATTTAGCCATAACATCACTTAGTCATATTGATGTAGTCTTTTCAGGATCGCACTCATAAGAATGTGAAACGCTGAATTCGAATTTCAGTCACTGACTATAAACAGAAACTGTTCATCTCAAATCTTGAAATGCATGTAACCTCACAACTCAGTCAGTAATAAAATCCATTTTGCCGCTGCATGCTCAAACCTGCAGGCACAAGTAAAACAATTAAATGAAAAATGAGTGAGTACAATAAATTGGTAAGTTCAATTGCAAATGAACATTGTGTTTTGCTTAATAACCCGTAAATCAGTCCAAATAGTTGAAAACAGGGGCTTGGAGAGAGTATTTGAATTGTGTGGAAACCAGCAATTATATATTAAGGTGAATCTGCAAGCGCAATAAAGGCATTGTGAGGTTCATATGGGGAAGGCAGGAGGTCAGCGCAGGTGGTAATTATCAAGTTTAATTAAGTAGAACATATCAGTCCAAGCAAGATAGGTATATTTAACAAAGGAAGGCTTCTTCAGGGTAATTGTGAAGTTGAATTGTATGTTATTTAAGGCTGAAGAGGAGCAGCTTCAGAGAAGATAGATACGTTGGCTGAAGGTATCAGGACCTTCACTGATGGCATCAAGGGGCTTCTCTGAATACTCAAAAGAAAAATAGACCTCCCTCCAACTTCTGGAATGTTCCTGCTAGGGTCATGGGTCACATTGTATCCTTCTAGTCTACTCACGCTGGCCTTCCTGCCCGTCGACGTGCACAAGCAAACAGCATCGTGTACCTTTCAAAGGCAGAGCAAATATACCTACCAGGAGGGCCAAAGGTTTTCTACAGGAAAACAATCTCAGAAGATAAAAAGATAAAAGTATACACCAGGATGACTGGCAACAGATCTAATCAGATTTGTATGTCTTCAATTTTTAGGGGTGGACGCCAGTATTAAGTTTGGTGAGACAACTGGAACCAAATCAACAGGAATGTATTGCATCAATACAAAATAACAAGATATGCAACCACTGCATGGCTGATTAGTTACTGTGTCTGTTCAATCACATGTTACTGACTGCCTATAAGGTATGTGAATGGATGTCATCACTGTCCAATGGAAACAAACAGCTTACGTCCACTTTTTGATGATTGCGAAAATTTATCATAAATGGAATGTAGCTATTTTCGTCCGTCTTCTGATAGCTTTAGACATGAAATTGACCAATGAAAACATGTCTTTTGAAGTTAGATATTTAAATCATATTTATGTTTGTCCATTAGTTAACGTTCGTATTCATGGTTGGTAGTATGGATTACTTTATATTGTTAGTTTTAGCAACTTAAAGTTGAGAGCTCGCTGACTAACATCACTGATGATTGTTAATTGTTTGATTCTTGTTGTCACGTACGTATTTGCCTGGTTGACAATAATCCATGTAAGTCCATCTAAAGCATTAAACCATTCACTGATGGCTGTGCAAAGATAGGTTTCTGTTTATAGTGATTAGAGTGTCCCATTACGTGGTTTTAGGGTAATTTTGTAAAGTAGTTTCTGAGGAAATGTATTTTTTCACGCTCCTGAAATAATGAAAGTTTGGAGATGCGTGGCTTTAATCAGACAGTGACGATATGTCTGAACAATCTCTGAACATCCAAAACAGGCAGGAACAGATTTGCATTTGTGCTTCTTCAAGGTACGCTGATGCCCAGAGGTACATTTATTACTAAGTGGGTCCCTTTTGTGTTCCATTGGCCTCCCACATTTCCCCTTAACCTGCCCCCAGTCTCTGAACAGATGGTGTTTCTTAAAGGTACGGTCCACCCTCATACGCTCCTACATTTCACTCTGAAACTCTTCCTGCCCTCAAAGCCGGAATCATGAGTCTTTCACTGATTTTGCATCGCTCACTTTTAGATTTTCTCATGCAGTTGAAAAAAAAAGAGGAATCACAGGAACACAAAATTCTGCAAACTACCACAGGGGATCATGAACGATGAGGAATTTACCAAAAATACGTATCTGTACGTAGCTGTTTCTAAAAGCTGTTTCTAAAAATATCCACTCGTGATAACTCAAACCTGACATAAACTGGAAAATTTCCAGTCTTCAATAACAGTTACTGATGTTATGTGTTTTATTGTACAGTTTGTTGTAAAGTACATGGCCTGGTGATGTTAGATAAGAGCTTGTGGATATATGTGCATTTTAATTGCACAATGCAGTGTACAGTTGGATCTACGCATGTGGTTTTCATGCAGTGCAATTTGTTAAGGCTAAATGCCAAGGTCAACTTGCATGTAATTAGTCAGAAACGTCACTGCACTCCCTACTATAGCACACCTGCGCACAATTAGGACAACTCATGTGTTATACATTATATATCAAGCAATTCATCTGCTTCCATAAATGTACTGTAGCTTCATTACCTAGTTTGCAGTTTACAGAGGGAAGCTAGTTAAAAGATCAAGATTTTTCTGTTCAAGCCCACATCTCATATGGTTTATATAGTGGTACCTTAGAACACAAGCTTTATTTGTTCCAGAAGGCTGGTCGAGTATGCAAATGAATTTAATCCGTTCCAGACCCCCAAATGATTGCCTATTTAAACCTACCTACCTACCAAACTAAAGATAAAAAGCATTAACAATCAATATAAAACTAATACACAGATGAAAATGCACACATACAAAAGCAATAAACGTGAACTAAATGAGAATTTTACCTGTATTGAGATGAGCTGATGGCCCATTGTCAGTGGCAGGTGCAGTGGGGGGGTGGGGGGTTATTGTTTGGAAGGGGAGTCGTGGCTTGATCTGTACAAGTTTAAGCAGGACTGTTTTGTTTTGCCGTGTTCCGTGTTTTAGGTCGAGTTACGGCTAGATTTTTCTCATCCGAACCTTTTGAGGTTCGACTGGGTAGAGTTGAATGCGTCGTGACGGACCAGTTCCAGGATTTTGGTCGAGGTACAAGTGGAGAAAAGTGCGACAGAACCGTTTGATGTCCGAGTTAAGGGGCATTAGAGTTCCAAGGTTCTACTGTGTATTAAAATAGTCTGAAATGCTGACTGGTTTTGTAGGTGTTTTACACCAGCTTTGCTCGTCAATGCAAAAAAACTGGCAGTGTTTGGTACCTAGAGTAAAGGATGGTAATTGTTTTTGGCTGGTGAGCACAGATTTCTAACTGTACTCCTGAATAATTTACTCCTTTCTATTAATGAATCCATCCATCCATCCATCCGGCCTGGAGTCTATCCCTGGCAGCTAAAGGCAGACAGCAGATATGCTCCCGGGTTGAGACATCAGTTCACCATTGGTTATATCCTCCTGAGACCCAAGGAAAAAAGTGTCCTTCAATTGTAGGTTATTTGTCTTTGGAGGAAATAAGACATCT
>JAODJU010000050.1:7373646-7388655 GCA_026776725.1 Gnathonemus echidnorhynchus | reverse complement strand
CACTTAATGAGTTTAATTATGTGTACTTGTGTCTGTGCGGTGTGTGTGTGTATATATATATATATATATATATATATATATATATATATCGTTACAACAGACAGGAAAAAAGATTCAGTAGCAGGCATGGTGGGGAAACAGAAGAAACAGGAGTAGGTTTATTGAACTCGATGAACCAAAGCAGGTAGGAAACAGGATCATGAGGGATCAAAACAGGAGGACTGGGACAGGGTAGGGCACAGGCAACAGGAAGATTTGCTATTAATGACTGGACTGGGGAAGACAGGACTGGGAAGCACATATATATACGAGACTAATGAGGGAGCTAATGAACTGGGAGTGATTTCCACACGAGGGTTAGGAATGAGAGGTGAGACAAATGAGTAACAGCGTGGAGGGTTAGGTGGATGTGACGGATAGGATGTGATACACACACACACACACGCATACATAAATACACACACACATACATACATACACACACACAAACACACAGTATATTTATGTTATATATATAAAAACTACAACAGTAATAGAATTTTTGCTGTCTTTCTATTGTATTGCATCACATTTATTAAAGCAGATTACTTGCTATTCCCTTTTGTGTTTCTCTTAAGCTAAACAAACATTACATAATTAGCCTTAAGATATTTGCAATACCTTAAAGATGTATGAGATACATAACAGATTTTTTAAACGAAAACAGCATATAGGTATGAAACAAAGGAAAACTGTTTTAAAAACATCAAGATACACATCTTGACTGAAATGGTAGATTATACAGCAGAGAAAATAAGTAAGGAATGGAAAGAATGAAAAAAAAACACTATGGCGTGTTTTGTGGAGAAAGTGTTTTATGGATATAACAATCATTATCTTACCAAGCAAACAGTCAAAAGATTCTCAATGTATAAACAAAGAAGGCCTCTTGAAGAATCGGCCGACTGTTGCAGGCCACTGAAATGAGACGTTCTCCACAGCAGTGCTCTCCGCTGCTCCAGTGGAACCGCATTTGAGACTGATTGTTCTCATTGGCTGCCGGCCACAGGAGTCTGTTTGCCTGTGATTGTGCTGTAGTTTCTACGCCGCCAGCTGTTATTTTCAGTGACTTAGCATACAGGTGAGGTTAAATCATGTAAATCATAAAGTTTTCAAGTATAATAGTCATTCTGTATTAAAATACAGAATGGGGAACATTATAGTTTCTCTTCAAAGGAAAAAGAATCATAGAAAAGACTATTAGATAACAAACTGTGATTTGCAAATTTTATTCTAGGACGAGCAAAATACATTTGCCAGGTGGATTTTTTTTTCATAAAATTTATACTTGCAAGATAATATCCACCGTCTGGTCATTTTCAGCTGATGAATCCCATCATTATTGTCACCGATTTGTGTATGTAGTTCTTCCTGGTCTCTCAGAGGGATAGGAAAATTATTTCAATTGTGAGGATAATTGCCTTAATCAATTTGGAATAGAAGCTTGTATATACGCCGGCCCTCTAGGACTGAGATCGAGGATTATTATCAAAAAGTTATTAGCAGCATAAAAACAATATGATGGGCAATCAGCAGAGTTGCTCATCGACACCATGACACCGTGAGGGGAGTACGTGTTTGTCATCATTGAACTCTTATTTTTCAGTTTTTTTTTTTCTTCCTGGCTAACACTATCATAATTTTGTTGATTTTTCATGTGCTCTACCACAATTAGCTCAATACAAAAACCTTAACGAAGTCAAAACTAAATACTTCTTTGGACAAACTTTTAGGCCTTTGCACAGAAACCCTTAAAATCTCCAACTAGTGAGCCAGCCAGTTACTTCTGCCCGACACAGAGAGTAACGTCAACGAAAGAGAAAGCTGGAGTTTCCACGGGGCACGTCAGTTTCCAAGGTGATGGACGGGGCCGTCCTGGCAGATGCCGTCCTAGTAGATGATGCTATGTGGCGGATGATGTCATGTGGTGGATGATGTCATGCGGCGGATGATGTCATGTGGCGGATGATGTCATGCGGCGGATGATGTCATGTGGCGGATGATGTCATGTGGCGGATAATGTCATGCGGCGGATGATGTCATGTGGCGGATAATGTCATGCGGCGGATGGCTCCTCTCACCTTAGTTTCATGCAGCTGGCTCCCTAGCTGACCCCATTCATTTGTTATTCCAATCAATACGGAGGAGCTCATTGGCTACTTTCTGGCTCTCATTGGGTTAAACCAGGCAGTGATTGACACTGAGAAGTAATCCTAGCTACTGTGGATTTCCAAGCCTTAAATCTCCCGTCAGTAGTTGCCAACCCTTGACCGAGTGAGATGCACCACTATTCTTCAGGCTTCAACTGGATTTTTATTTATTTATTTATTTATTTATTTATTTGATTCTTCAGTGTGTAGTTTAACTGTGAAAAGTTGCTTCAGAGCAATGTCATCATGGTCATATTTTTTGAAAAAATATGTCTAGATGAGGCATAGATTGGAATAAATGTTTCCATGAACCCAGTCAGAAGCGAATCAATGCGTAGGTCTGTGTTTCCCATTCTTCTCATCGGGGACCCACAGTCCGTCCATGTTTTTGCTCCCTCCCAGTGCCCTGCCAGACAGTCAGCAATTTATTGGAAGCTGGGAGGGTGCAAAAACATGGACTGTCTGCAAGATCCGGAGGACTGGGTTGTGAAACATGTTGTAGGGTATAGCCTAGGGGCCCGGAAAAATCAGGGCCCCACCTTGGGAAAAATGTAGCAGACCGTTAAATCGTAACACTTGAGTGTTCATACTGATGTCGCCTCGAGCTCCCCGACAGGTTAATCTGCCCCTTAACCCAGACACCAAAAGGGGGCTTTTACTCATTTTTCCTCATTTTCTAATTCAGACTCTTTGCAGCAAGAGAATTTGCCTCCATTTTAATGGGTGGGGGGATATCCACACATGGAATATCAAAGTGTGCGTTGGGGGCAAAGGCTTCACTGACTGAATCTCACTAGTACAACACAGCAGCTTTTCAGTTACAGTTGGAATTTTGAATAATATAATGATAGTTTATAATATAAAATGCATCACACTCGATACTGAAAATGTCAGAGATTGACGCGATTGAGGTAGAGCCTCACGGGAGTTTGTGCGGGTCTGGAATGCTGAGTTCTAAGCCCGACGGGACCATTCGACAGTGTTGATTAAGCCCAGACCTAGATTTACAGCAGACACTTAGAAGAGCATTTGGATCAGCTCTTTTTCCACCAAGGGCTCCTGTCAAAAAGCCGTAACGCTGGGATCTGAGTATGAATCATGCCACCTCTATGCTGATTATAAGTTATCACTCCTCCTTACGGTTTGCACAAGGCCTCAGCCGTCTCCCGGAGACTGATGAATCGCACGCTTCGTCATAATGTCGCCGGATGTCTGGAAGGCATTGTGTCATCGCTGACAGAAGATCTGGAGCCGCGTCTTCAGAGTGCGGTACCCTAACTCCTCGCTCCCCGCGTTTCCGAAAAAGCAAACGCACATCCTCTTGGGTGTTGATAATTATTCCTTCTGTCAATGACACCAGCATTACTGTACCTTCTGCGCAAAGATAGTAGGGTCAGGATATTCCTAACATATGGAAGAATTTACTTTAGTTATTCTATTAGGTTTTCCGCCGAGTACTTTGATGTCACCTCTGGGTTTCGCTTGTCACATGAAAGGCCTTTTAGGGCTTAATTTCAAAACTGGATATTTCCCCTCCCTCAAGAATCCCTTTTAAAACCCGGTTTCAGGAGTACATGATTTAATTAATAACCTTTTACACAGCAGACTGTTTGGTTATTGCGTTGCAACCGGATATGTTATGAAAGCACGCCAGACACAACGCACGGCTGCCTCTCATTCGAATGGCAGCCCTGTTAAGCATGAAATTCAGACCGTGTGACAGGATGAGCAGACTGACAGGTCCCGGTAAACACTCTCTGCAAAGGCAGCCTGTCACGACGAAACAAGTTTCGTTTTTAGTGACTTCTGGGACGTCACTTTATACGGTTAAGGCCTTCACCATCTAAAGGTGGCAACGTTTTTTGAAGTGTTAATTATTTGTTTTATTTTCACTTTTTTGGGGGGGGGAGGCTTGATAAAGACACTGGCATGTTCCCTCACACCCGTCCTGAACATGTGACATTCTCGTCCCGTGCGAATCCGGTCTCACACACTTTCCTCTTTATGCTTTCAATCGATCCTGACAACTTTTACTTCTTAGCCGGGATCTGCCTTATGTAGCACTAATGTTATCATTCCTCCCCGCCCCCCCCCCCCACCCCATCATCCTAGGCTCTTGTTTAAATGCTAATCGATTTTGACGGGTATATTGGGAAACTCTATAGGAACCTTTTTACGGTCTTTCATATTTACTGCCACAGGCAGAATTACGACTCCTAGGGAGGTGGCAGCCGTCTGAAGACCTCACCATCTTCTGTTCCAGGAAGTTCAGCCGTCTGAAGACCTCACCATCTTCTGTTCCAGGAAGTTCAGCCTAACCTTTATCTTCCACCTGTAACGCTAGCTGGTCTTTCTTCTTGTAAAATACACCCCCCACCCCCTTAGCCTTGACTGTTTAAGACCTCCCACCCCCTTAGCTCTCCCGCAGAATATTCTCCCCCCGTTCTTCATGCTGGACTACCAGCTGTTCATCAGCACAAACAACACATTCTTTCACAAAGAAATGAAAAATTAATTGGCACCCTGAGGCCCAAAGTTTTTTTATTTTTTCCTTCTTCTTCACAACAACTTACTGCTGCAAATAGTGATTTGTTATTAAATTGAAATCAATTCTCATACAAACGGCATGACCACTGGCTATATCAAATATTCTGTTTGGACCAAATAAAAGGTGCAGCGGTAAATATGGCCAGTGTAACCCTTTGCTTAGCTGAAGCAATTTGTTAAACATGAAGGTGCACAGAGGGTCTTGATCGGCACATAATTTGCAAAAAGCCATGCAATATCATTTTGTGCCTTTTGTATGTGTATATAGGAATTGCTCAGTTCTCTCATTTCCCATTCTGCTCTCCTACGAGACACACATACACAGGTGACAGAAAAGCATGAGGTCACACAGTGTTTTTTTGCACGCCTGGAGCAGTTTTCACAGTTAAGGGCCCTGCTCAAAAACCTAGCCGTGATATGATTACACTGCAAGCCATGGGGTTCGAACCAACGACCTTCCGGACACAGATTACTAACCTGCAGATCCGCACATCACCACTACCCCTTTGTTAAAATGTTCTACAAATCGAGTCTGGAAAGAGGCTACTGTTGATTAAAGTCATTTTGCACCTGAATTTAGCCTGACCCAATCTATATCCTCTGCCTGCCAACGGTCTACCTACTTCTTGAAATAAATCCAAAGTAGGCATGTTTGTCCGCTGTCCTCTCTGTCATTCCTTACTACTGAAATAATTAGCCTTCATTTCCTCTAGCAAGCCGTGACATACTATCCTGGATTAAACCCATCCAGTGATGGATATTTTAAAATATTATTGCAAAAAATTAGTTCTGTCTACAGATCAGGTCATTTGAGAGAATCTTCTCATTTTTTGTTTTTTACCAAAAATTGCCATGGGGACCTGTAAACATTTTTAATTTTGTTTTGTCTTTTAATTTGAGTAAAGCACTGATTCTGCGAATCACTGCAGCTCCGTCTCTGCCCTGCTCTCTGAGTAAATGAGGAGGTTAGATGCTCAGGAAAAATCCTAAGAATTCTCCCAGCAAGTCACAACTTACATAAAGTGCCGATCTTGGAAACAGACAGTGCATGTTCTCTCTTTTTAAATATAATTTCATTTCTTATAAGCCCATTTGTATGTGTTATTTGCTCCCCCTAGGAAGTGGCTACAAGACCATTTTGATTCCCAAAAGCACAGTAGGATGTATGATTGTGGTCTAAATTGCATTCTAAAAAAAAAAAAAAGTTCAACTACTTTGTTTCTGAGGCCCAAATTTGTTTTATTTGCTCAATGAATGTTACTTTAGCATAAAAGTAATTCTGAAATCGCTTTGCTGACCTCCTTTTGTGACTTTTTTGGAGGGTGCCCCCCCAGGACCGGGGGTTAGAACTGCACCTCTGTTTGTGTGGAGTTTGTATGCCCTCGCCATATCATGTCCGGTTCTCTGCTACACAGGGGGGCTGCTGGAGATATCGGACCCTGTAAATTCTAATTTAGTGATTAGTTGTCATTGTTGACACAGCACAGAAGCTAATTCAGCGCCCGGGGAGCAGGGCTTGGGGGGGGTACCTTGCTCAGGGTACCTCAAGCGTGCTTTGCTGGTCAGGGATTCGAACCTGCAATATTTCAATTACGAGAGGGCTTCCCTAACCACTAATCCACCACTACCCAGCCTGTCATATCATCAGAGTATATCGTATTCAGCCCCCAACCCAAACAAATCCAATTATGTTGCCATTTTTAGGGCCCCTGTCTCTCTGGGGCCCCTAGAATCATCCTAACCATTTCTCCTTTTAGAGAACAGAACAGAAGCCATGCAGTTAGAGCTGCACGCCAAGCCCAGGATGGCCATCACTCTGACCATGATACATGACCAGCAGATGGATGAATGGATGAACAGCTTCACTGGTGAAGTATAAAAAAATATATTTTTGTTTGCCGCACAAATCAATTCTGAAAATTATGATCTTAAAGTGAGTATGCCTTCCATTCTGTTTGCTGAATCTAAATTTATTTGTTATTAGCCTAAGAATATATTTCAGACAATACAAAAGTCCACCATATGCTCATGAATAGTATATAAAAACTGACAGGGAGTTTAGAATTTAGGCTCATTTTTGAACATTATAATCACAGTGATACCAGGTTTGGGGAGCGAGCTGGAGTGAGATTTTCAATTTGAGACCAGTCATTCATTTACATGTATGTAACAGATCTATCACCTTGTAAGTAGCGTATAGGGTTTGCAAAGTACCCCAACACTTTTGATGTAGCTTATTTTGGATTTATAATGGAATAATACAGATTTTCCGTAGGATTTCTTACGTGAGTCTGAAAGCGTGAATCTGCAGCCCTGTGATCACAATTGTTGGGAAACTGTAGTGTCATCTTAGCACTTCTTCATGTAACTTTTTAAAAAGATAAAATTAAAAAGAAAACTCTAACTGCCCCCCCCCCCCAAACTCCTCGTACGGAATCAAACATGCCCACAAAACGCCAGACAGTACAGACCTCCCTTTCCGTACACTGTAAGCATTTTGCGTGCGGCAGTGCAGATGCTTAATACAGCAGCTAAATACCGGAATCACTGTTCAAGCAGCAGGGGGTAATTCTTACGACTTACAGTGAGTTAAAACGGATGCCATTTTTAGCCTAAATGGATGATTATCTAATAGCTTTCATTGCCTGAAGCTACCCTGTTAGCTGTAAAATATATGACCCTATCAGAAGCACTTTTTTATTTTCCAGACAAACCTTAAGGGGAGAGACGTGAAGGGTATAGGCTTATTAGGCTTTATTTTATACCAGCCCTGATGCACAGAGAATCTCACGCTGCGCGAAAGCTCTTAGCATATTCCGGGATAAATTATCGGCGAGCCTCTTCCTCCTCTCTCGCCCCCCCGACTGTTAAAGCCGCGATTAACAATGGAGCCTCGGAGCATCTGCACACCAAGCCGAGGAAGCGGCCAACATCTGCGGTGACAGGCGAAGGTGTGACAGGCTGATGGGGACCATACATTTCCCAGACACGCAAACAAATGGCAGTGCAGCAGTAGGATGATTCACGTCGAAAGCAAAACAAATGGTGTCACACCCGACACCCACATCAGCCTGCGGCCTCGGCGCTCGCTTCGCACATTTACTCACTTTGCCACTTAGCCGCATGAAATTAAACTCAAACTTGCGGTGGTCCTGCACCACGTGGATGCGTGTGATCTGACCCGGTAAACATGCTTGGAGAGACTTCCAATTTGTGGTTAGCCTAATTCAACTCATTACCTCTTTGTTTTAGCATGAATTATTTTTGATTAACACTTTAGAGAGTCCCGATTTAGTCAATAACTGAACATATCTTTTCATGAAGTGGATTTAGTCATCGTGTAGACCTATATATGGTACTGTATTAGCCTGGTAATGGTAGATCTTCCTTAAACACATGCTTCAGTTCGGCACACAGGACCGAGGACCGGAGATGATGTATGGACCGTGAGATGTGCAGGCATGTCGGCAAAATAGCGCCGAAGCGGAGAACTTGGTTCATCACTTGCGATAATTAAAAAGCGATCGGCGGCGGAAGTCGGTGGCGTGAAAACCACAATGATTTATGCTCCGCAAACGAACATTTCATTACATCTCAAAATAGCTCAGAGCTTTATCCTTATCTGTTTATTGAAAGAAATAGACATATACTGGTTGAATAAGAGAGCAACATAATGACTTAGTATTGTCGTTGATTCACCTGCCATTTCATTCTGTAACTAAAGGAAATGAATCCGCAGTCACTTATCTGATTCCATTATAGATTGCTGTGTCCAACATTCAGTTTTGGTCAAACTTCCATTTTTCATTCCTTTTTAAATATCAAATCTGTTTCATATTTGTTTGGGTAGATTTGTTATTCTGTATCTTATGGCCACATACTTATACAATCGTCTCCAATCTCTTCGACAGTGCAACAAAATATTACACTTAATTTACAAAATATCTATATTAAAATGAGCTTATTAAATTGGTTATTTAGTGGTATTTATATACAGTACAACAAACCTACAGTATGTACGTATAGAAAAGCAGCCACTTAAACAGAGGAGACAGCATCTTAAAGTTTACAACGGTATAGTGGAAAGTGTCCCTTTCTGTCATGCGTGAGATCACTCTGACGCGCGGTTAGGTTGCTGGTTCAAGTCCCATCCTTGGCTAAATGGTCAGATATTGGTTGCGCCCTTGAGCAAGACCTTTAACCCTCTTAAGGGGCGCTAGATAAAGAGCTGAGTCTGTGTTCGAACCCATACCTTTTGTCTCAACTGCTTATATGAGAGTGTGTATGCCTCAAAGGACAGCAATATGGGAAAAGAAGCATTCCAAAGCACTTGTGCAAATAAAAGCATCGCTTCAAGTACACTAATATGGCAAGTCGACGTGATAAACCATAGGGAACAGACGCGGTGAATCCTTAAACGTTATTAATACAGGCAAGTGGAAGAGAATTCCGATGGTGTTGGGGGAATTAAAAATTCATTACTCAAAATAACAAATGTAATATCTAGCGCAAGTAGAAAAACATCTCTTGATCCATTTAATTCATGGAGAAAATCACCATCCGACGAATGTAAGGAAGACAAAATAAATAATCCGTGGTAAAA
Source organism: Gnathonemus echidnorhynchus (assembly GCA_026776725.1). Taxonomy (NCBI): domain Eukaryota; kingdom Metazoa; phylum Chordata; class Actinopteri; order Osteoglossiformes; family Mormyridae; genus Gnathonemus; species Gnathonemus echidnorhynchus. Next base: position 7,379,316 of record JAODJU010000050.1, on the reverse strand, counting down.
TTTGCAAGATTGTGTTAATCATAATTTAATTTGACTTTGCTGATGTTTACATAATGTGAACATAATATTACAACATAATGTCGGGATAATATCTGGACATTTCTGAGGATTATAATTATCTCAGTAGACAGAAAACAGCACGAAGGTAACAAATGGCTGCCGGATCGTGGAAACAGGTCCGCTTCTCCACCTCATTGACCACATCATTCCTGCACCTGTGTCGACCGACATCAAATGAGCTGAATTAATGGAGGTGCTAATGCATCTGCCTGGGATTCAAGTTCACCGTGGATAAAAGGGCCTCAGATCTTCACTCAATAGTCAGTCCCTGATACAGTCATCAACATGCTTTCCAAATCATACCATTCCCTCTTTTCATTGATCCTACCTTTTTTGGTACTTTTTATTCGCCATGTTGTTCTGTATGTCTTGTCCAAAGCTAATTCCCAGTCATAATACAGTCCATTCTTATAGGTCACAGGGTTTTCTAATAAGTTTAAGGGTCAACAAACGAATGTGGTATGTAGCCATATTCACAGTTAATGGTCTTTTAATTTATGCTCCACTGTTGATTCTTGTCATAGTAAATTTAAAGAGCTACACTGCCATCTATTGAAAATGAGGCTCGCCATTGTAATTGCCATCCTTCTGTATAATTCTTTATGATATTTTGTTTTAATTATATTGCGGGAGATTAAGTAAACAGCGCTGTTACGGGATTGGCTGGCGACGCGGGAGGCGACCCTGCCAAACCGCGCGACGTCTTCATTTCCAGACATCTGCCTGTTGTTTCCCCCGTAAGCCAATATTAAAGCCCCGGAGCAGCAGGGACCGATCAGATGGTCCGAGTCCCGTGCAGGCGACTGAACCCTGCGAGAAAGCAGAACCGCAGAACCGCCGCTGCTCATGCCCGCCGTCCTCGCGGTGGCCATTGTGCGCTGGCATGTCATGCGGCGAAGCAGCAGTCACCTTCCGAACGGCATCTGTCACCGGGCTGTCTCACATCTGCGAGGCAGATGAGGAAGGACTTTGATAATATGCATGTTCCCCGGTTTATTTGTATTTAATTTCCGGTTCCCCCACTATAGATATACAGTAATGCACAGCATAAGTTCACACACACACACACACACACACACAGCACACAAAGTGAGTGCGTGTATTTTATAAATTTCTTTTGAAATTAGAGATCATTTTACTGGTACACGAAGTCTTAAATGGACAGCCAAAAGTAGCAAATGGACAGACGAAAGTAGCAGATTATAGGGAATTCTAGAAAACGAAACCACGCTTTTATTGTGAAACCAGGGTTCTTGAGTGAGAATGCCTCAAAATGAGGAAATAAAAACAGAAAAAAAAACAGGATGGTGCCCCCCCACCTACCCACGAGCACCACACCCACCCCCGAGCACCACACCCCAATTTCATCTCCTCAATTGGGTATCAGCCAAGCTCATCTTATGCACCCACAGATATCCTGCTAGGAAAAGGAAAGAAATAAAGTAGAGAAGAAAAAGAAAACGATTGTGAACTGATGCGGCAGAGGAGGCTCACGTGTAACCGAGCAACGGCAGTGTGGGAAGATAGGCGTAACACGTGACCTGGTGGGCGGGGCCGGCGGACGGCGGCACGATAACGCCGGCCAATGAAATACAGGATGGGCAGCGACTCGGGGTCCAGTCCGCAGCACGTCCTTATCTGCGTGGCGGCTGTGGGACGGTGAAATGTGCTAAAAAAGCATGACAGCTGACACCTATGCAGAACCAGACAGATTCTGCAAAGCGCATTACAACAGTAATGGAAGCATCCGAGTCTTAGCGCAGAATGAAAATATATTTTATGTAAATTTGCGTGTGTGTGTATGTGTATGTGTGTGTGTGGTGGCTCTCACATCCATAGGCCTTCACGCTCATCCCAGCTGATTTGAGAATCACTTGACTAGATGCCACAGACGATGGTTGCTGTGACTTTCTCGCTGCGGAAATGACTAATCATCAAAGGAAAGCTGGAAATCGAAGAAAAATAAACCAGAAATGTGCTCTTTCCATGAAGAATCACACAGCTTCAGACTTTTGAAATGAGAAATTAAACCAAACTCTAATCTCAATTTGTAACCTGACATTTTGTCTTAACGACAATCAGAATCATTGTCTGACAGATTTAGTTGCACTTGTCGTTCTGTAATCTATATTTATGTTTTTACATATAAATAAAACATAACCCTACTCAAAAGACCAAACTCACAGCTCCCCCAAAACAATTAATGGAAGGATTCCTCTCAGCGGCGATAAAGAGAGATAACAAGCATCAGGTTCTCTGTTAGACTGGCGACATCCATTGAAACGCTTATCAAGCAGAGGGTCTCCAAGAGACTGGACCATCTCCCAGAGAACAATTTATCAACATGAGTCATAGGAAACGTAAAAATGGGGGCGATATATTTAAACGGCATAATTGAGTAGATTAGTGCCAAAGAGACAAATACAGCAGCACTATACAGGACAGTTCCACTCTATGTTGTCCTTTTCATTTACTGGGCATTAAGTGGCGATGTGTAAAACGTAAAAGTATCATCAAATATTTATAATGCATATTGCAGCGAGCATCATAATGCTTTATCTGTGAATGCTTGGAGGATAAGCGTGTTGTCAGTGCCAGTCCTCAAAGGGCGGAGCGCCCACATAGAGACCGCGTGACGTAAGAGGGGGAGGAGACGGGGAAGGCGAGGGCAGGGGCGGGCCGTCGGGGCGCCTTCCGGGGAAGGCGATGGCAGGGAGGGCAGGGCCAGGGAACACCATGCCACACCACTCTAATTACCGAAAAGAATGAGAGTGAGTGAAAAATGGGAGGAAAGGAAAAACGGGAAAGACATGTAAGATAGAGACCTGTTCGTGGCAGAAGATGAAAGACGGAGGAAGATACTGAAGAGGGCCGGCACTTAGCGGAGTCATTTTAATACATCATCCTTTGCCCAATCCGATTAACTATTTGGACGTAAAACTCGGTAAGGGGCTGTTTTCCCACCTAGTCAGAACTCCCTGAATGCCAGGGATATTTCAGCTGACCATGAGCCCTTGACGAATGCTTCTGATGAGATGTTAAAATTCTGATTTGGTCTGGGTGTTGACTGTGGACATCGGTTTTCCACGTTGCAGGGAATTCAGCCGCATATCACACAGGGAGCTGAATGCATCTTTTGCATCTACGAGGCAGAGCAGTTCCGTATTGGTTGATGCATTTTTTTCATACAGAATGCATCCCATAAGCAGAATTTCAGGCCTACCAATAAACAGTATCGAGAACCACCTGTAACTAACTAATTGTAAATAAGTATTACCTAGCATTTTGAGGCAATATACAAACAAGATTTCACTAAATAAAATAAATCATTCTCCCCTGCTTATTTATTTATAACTGTAACTCATGCTGATTTCGGGACTTATTAGTCAGACTTCCACTACAAAAAAACTTACATTTTTCATCCCCACAATCTTTTTTAATTTTGTTTTTCTTTCCTCAGTATAACTAACACACCTAGAGCAACCGCAGTCTACATTTGCTGCTTAAAAAAAAGGACGTTTTAAATCAAAATTGCTGAATCTTCTGTGGGTCACAATGCCATGTACAAAAAGGCAGACAGTTCGAAATAAACTAATTTCTCTGCCCAGAAACGGCATACGAAAGCCTTGACATAAGATGAACCACCCAGCTATCTACAGTTTCCAGGAATGGCATTCAAAAACTGCACAGTCCATTTACTACCAAAGACCATTTAATCACTCAAACACCATCATCCCATGAATAGAATTTAGATCCATTATTTTCACTGCGGAGAATCTTTGATTACCAGACTAAGGTAAGGTAACCTATAATGTGGACCAAACATCCCCTCAAATGCCTGATTTTTTTTTAATTTCTATTCTTTTAGCGGTCATATGTCATTTGACAGCATGTCAAGTAGCTACTGCAAATATAGTTCAATTAGCTAGGATGTGGCCGCTCAGCACTCCTCAGGATTTCCCAATTTTCCGCCATAAAGAAGAGGCGTTCAGGGACCTTGTCTCGACTCAGTTGATGACTACCCCCCCCGCGCCCCCTTGAACAGATGGCCGTTCGTATAAAGGCTGGGGTAGCCACATCGAGATGGCGTTATGCTTGGACTAGGATGCCATTTCCCCACAGACAAACCGTGGCCTATATTCTGAATTCCACTCTGTGATCTGGTCAAGGACAAGCAATTAAGCACCTGTGTGCTCACCAGGGACCACAATCACAAATTAATTTCATTTATACAAAAGAGCCTATATTCAATTCTCTCTAGGGATCCATTCACACAGAGATATGCTTTAATCTTTGGGTTTTATGTCAAAATAACATGGACAGGGGTAGGTTCTACCAACAATTACCATCCATGTTATTCGTATTTCAGACATTTTATATAGAACAAAACAAGCCACGGTGCCTATAAATGTCGTACATGACGGATTTTAAAAGCCTGAAAACTATTAGCCCCACCTTGTACAGGTGTCATGGTGTTACTCCTGAGGATTTGCATGGGGGCAGATATTACATGTTATACTGTAGCCAGCGAGAACTAAAATCATGTCAGAGAACTGGCTGGTGATTCTCAGAGAGAGAGAGTCCCTTACTGAAGACTTACCATCTATCCAAGGCTGTCGAATTAAAGACATATTTATTCATTTATATTTATGCTAAACACGATCTTTCTTGTGTGCTCCTGCTTCGATCCCCATGACCCTGACATTATAAGTGATTAGAAGATGGATGGACGGACCGACCAACGGATAGACGGAATCTTTTTTTAATGGGGATCATCTTTTGAGCTATGATAATGAACAGGTGTGATAAACTGTATACATGCTACACAAACTAGACTGAGTAACTCGAAATCACACTGAGATAGTGATCGTTTATTAACACTTGAGCCTTTTAAGCAGTCATATGAAAAACTTTAGATGGATAGGCAAATGCACTTTAGATAAACTTTATTATTAATTTCTGAGGGGAAAAAAATGCCAGTGACTGTATCTCAACCATGAAATTGTGGTAAAATCTCTGGAAAAACAGTACCTCTGTGGGTCACAACACAAGTCAACTCCAATGCATAATCCTTAGTAAGAAGGTCAGTTCTGTGGCCTCCTGGGTCAGCAACGTGAGTTTGTTTATCAGGGCGTTTTCTGACCTCATTGTCATCTCAGCAGAACAGTGACTGGCCAAATAAAGCCAAGCTTTTCTCTGTATCTTCTGATAGCAATGAGCAGCACACACTTCTAAATGCTTATGTTTTTGGTACCTTTCCATGAAATGGTGATAAAAATCTGCATGAGGCCAAATTAAATATGCCTGCTAATGTACGTTGAGCTGTCTCTTTACAAAGGCATTTAATCCACTGAATTATCTTCCTCTCTCTTTATATATTGAACACTTCATTTCAGTTTAGCGATTTGGGGATCTGTCTTTTGATAAATGGGACTTCTGTCCACTTGTTTTGATAGAGGATTTGCTCCAAAAGTAGTTGTTTCATCCATCTGGTATTTTCTGCATTATGCCAACAGTTATATGTAATACAGTCCTGTTCACTGCCCTTCTCCAGGAACCAGACCATGTGACACGTTAGTGGGGGGGTGGGGGGGGCGAAGCTTGCCTAGG
>JAODJU010000050.1:7335093-7346431 GCA_026776725.1 Gnathonemus echidnorhynchus | reverse complement strand
TGTGTGAGTGAATGGTGTGTGAGTGAATGGTGTGTGAGTGAATGGTGTGTGAGTGAATGATGTGTGAGTGAATGATGTGTGAGTGACTGGTGTGTGAGGGACTGATGTGTGAGTGAATGATGTGTGAGTGGATAGTGTGTGAGTGACTGGTGTGTGAGTGAATGATGTGTGAGTGAATGAGTGTGAGTGAATGATGTGTGAGTGAATGATGTGTGTGTGCCCTGCAATGGGTTGGTGGCCAAAGCGGGATCGTTCTCTGCCTTGCACCCATAGGCTCTGGAGCCCCTGCGACCCTGAATAGGACAAGAAGATGGATGGATGGATGGATGGACTTTCGTTTGCCTCTTTTGGATGTAAGTATTGATGAAGGCTAGAGGTTAACCACCAAGGGCTCAACTACAAAGTGAGAGACCACAAATTAAGGAGAAAAAACTGACACATTTTTGAACCGGGTGTTTAATTAAACTGACATTTCTGAGCCAGAGATTTAATTATACTGAGAAAAAAAAAAAATTAACAATAGCCTGAATTATACCATGCGCAGCCGCTGTGCACATTTAACCCACATAGCTGTCGAAGAATCACTGAAGGCAGCCCACCCGTGACAAAAATGGCAGCAGTTATGGCCGTAATTAATCTGCAAATAAGTATAAAAACTGTAATCAATCGAGTTATTAAATAAGTCAGTAGTTTAAAGAATGGATGCAAAATTCAGGCATTTTCTCAGCCAGCTGGATCGTTATGACCCAAACCTGAGTAGGACCTCACAGGGAAAGGACTGAGCCTCCAGGGCGCATGGAACTCAGTATTTCTGAAAGGTGAGGCCTTTGTGCATCTCCTGCTTAGCAGGACCTTCTGGTACGTCTCCAACAAGAACTCTGCCAATTAGGTGGCACTTCAGCTCACTCCACTCCACCTCATTTTTTATTCCCCAAAATACGTACACGAGCTCCCTGCCAGACAGCCCACATTTTTGCTCCCTCCCAGCTCCCTGCCAGACAGCCCACATTTTTGCTCCCTCCCAGCTCCCTGCCAGACAGCCCACATTTTTGCTCCCTCCCAGCTCCCTGCCAGACAGCCCACACTTTTGCTCCCTCCCCAGCTGCCAGCTCACCCAAACAAAAATATTAAACAATCAACAACACTGATACAGGTGTGTTGGGAACACAGAGGGAGCAAAAACATGGACTGTCTGTGGGTCCCTGAGGACCGGATTGGAAAACACTGGTGCAGACACACCGGCAAGCTTCCCCAAAAGTTACTCCTCTAGCTATCAACGGGGACGATAAGCGCTGTGGCTTTTTTACACAGTGGCTCCAAGTCCGCGTGTTCTTTCAAATCCCCAAAATGCTGCTTCGCTGTTTTAATTTTGTAAGTCTTTATGTTGTACTGTGACACTCCAGTCGGGGATGAATTAACAGCACCAGGTCTTTAAATCAACAAAACTCTGGACCTTCTGTTTGACTGTTTAATTTTAGTACTGCACCCTTCCACAGTAAATGGCTGCAGGCAACATTAATTACCTGAAGCAACAAGATTGGTAACAGTAGCATTATTGTTGTTAATAATGTTGTTATAAGCAATAAGAAGGAGGACAAAAACAAAAATCAACCACAAGAACATCCTGGACACTGCACCTCCTGGTTCTACTGGCTAAACCATAATAAATTTATGTGCATTAACCCGTAACTTGCTTACTTCTGGAAAGTTCCCTTGGCCCCAAATAGGCCAAATGACAAACATAAATTGGCAAAATCCACAGAGGGCTATTAGCACCATTGTAAATGAACGGTGTGACTTTCAGCCTCATCTAAACTTTCAGTTTAAACTTATCGCTTATTGATGTGTGTTAAGAATCAAAGGAGACCAAATGTGCATATTTGATACGTAAAAAACTCTCAGGCCTATAATCTTCTAAAAATAAAAGGGATAGATTTTGCGCGTCTCAACTTTGATTTACCGTGCAATAAAGCCAGTGGACTGGGGAGATGTTGTCGTGAGGGTACGTCGTCTCCGGAAAGCCGATCTGATAAAAGACAGCGGAACCCACGGCAACTGGCTGGCCAAACGTGTGGAAATGAGGCTCACCTTATCATTTGGAAAGCTCTGCTCTAGCAGACACTCTTCATCAAAATAATCCTGCTCCCATCTTGATAAGTGCCCCAGTAATAGGTTTATATGGAAAATCTGGTTATTGTTGATCCTGTCCGTCACAGAAAGTTCTGAACTATTCCATAAGTAGGCTTTGTTTACTGCATGACGTCTCAAAGCTCCCTGCCCGATGTGAGGTTCTGCAGGTCTTACACCGCGGCTCTGACTTCATTACCTATTGTGGCAGAATCTCTCGATTTGCCGCTAATCTTCAGACCCTCTCTGGATCGCCACCCTGCCTTGTTTCTTCATTCCACTGGTGCTCTCGCACCCCCGAAGGTTACAGCCATATGGGAGGCCAAGGGACTCAGCAGACGCAATCCAAGGAAGGAACTGATCCAAAATGAGACCCCTGAAAAGACTTACCACAAAACAATAAAGATTCTATCTAAAGTAATATGACAAAACATCACTGGAAAAAATGACTGGACTTTTCCAGAACGCCATACATCTGTGGATGAACTGGCGGCTAATTAGCAATGGGCCTAAATGGCAGCAAATTATATAGCTGACATATAACCAACTTGAATGTAACAGTAATACCTTTGCCAGTGATAATTTCTGCAGGGAATCATCCTTATGAACAGAACCGGGCGAGTGCATTGATTGGCTGCCAGTTCCTTTATTTTTTCTTCCTTAGATGGAGAATGATGGGTCTCTTTCTTCTTGCATTGGCAGGTCTTTTGCATCATTCTGATTGCTCTTCACATCCACCGCTACACCAGCTCCCTAACGGCGCCGAATGAACTCGCAGACATCGCCGACTATTAGATTAAACACCCTGACACCTTGGCACAGGAAAGTTCCAGCAAATAGCACAGCAAATGAGGAAAACAGTACAGAGCTTACATAACAATATATACCTAGCTTAACTGACTGTGTCAAAGCTGATTATGCATGAGTATTCTCCCAAGCGTCTACCGACCATAAGTCAAGTGCATAAAACCCGAATTTAAAATGCTGGTCAGATGAGTCAGTGTTGTGCTGAGAAGGGCGTTTTAAGGCTGCAGCCCAATGACGCTTGGAGAACGGCTGCCGTTGCTTTTGTCAAGCTCTTTGTAGATACAGGCTCTCCTAAGAGGCACGTTCGTCGGAAGGCGATGAGAAGCCCAAGCTGAGCACTGTTATTAGTGCTTAATTACATGTAGGGGCTGCCGCAGTTAAATATCGTACATGCGCCCTATAAAAGGTGCAGATTCGACTCAGAGGGGTCACGCAAGTTGCCAAATGACAGGACGGAACGTAATGAGACGAGAGCGATGCGATGATAATGATTCCGACAAAGTACAGAAAGGTCACCGGACTGTCAGCCCTCACAAAAGGACGTTTCACTTCTGTATGTTTTTTCACACCACAACACAGGATAACTCTTGAATCGGAAGCCATTCTTCTCATCCCAGTCCTCAGGGACCCCGCAGACCATCCACATTTTTGCTCCCTTGGGCTGCCTGCAACTGAACTAAACTATCAAACAATCACCACTACTGGTACAGGTGTGTTGGAAGCAGGAAGGGAGGAAAATGTGGACTGTCCAGAGAGGACTGGAATAAAAACAGACTTAAGTGGACAGCGTGGCAGCTCTGTTCTGTGCACATGTTTCCATGTTAAGTCTATGTCATGTGTGTTTACTGCTTGGTATTCCTGTCTCCTTCCATCGTCCAAGAACATTCAGCTGGTAAAATTAGTGTCCCAAACTGAACTATCGTGTGGAACCTGAGACGTCTCAGAATACAGCACTAGCCACAAACACCCCGTGCCACTCATTTAATTATGATCTGCTTATGTAAAATTACCCCGGTCACACAGGGATTCCGACTAGGAACAGCATCCGATTTTACACCCTTTGGACAAGCAAAAGAGCCGAGTCAGGATATTTTTATTGGATAGAATTCTATATCCAGCACTACAATGCTATATCATCACCAGGGGACACGTAATTAGTGAATAAGCCCTCACTCAGCCTATTTAAATACCTCCAAACAGTCGACGGTGATCGTAAACATAGATGCACCTCAAGTTCACATTCATCCGTGATGCAGAAGCTTCTGTCCCCACCGGAGAGCACAGGACAGCGTTAGTCTCAGTCACTCCCAGAACCCTAACGTGACCTGCCCCCTTCAGCGCTCCCCCCAGACGGAAAGAGGCCTTTCTCTCATCAGCCCTCTTCATGAAAAAGTTACTCTGTTCTTCAGTCTCCTTCAAAAAGTGTCCGAATGAGGTAAGCGTGGACATGTGGGGAAAAGCTCTTTTTCTGGAGAAAGGTGTGAAAAGCTGTTATAGTGTCTTCAAAAAGTATTCGGAATGGAAGAAACGGCCTGATTCCAGGTGTGTCAAGCCGGTATAAGCATGGCCGAGAAGACGAGGATCTGAGGATGGCTCCTGATGGAGGCTCAGAGTACCGAAGCACTGAGGAGAGTATGTGAATACTTACCTAAATGAGAGATTTCAGGCTTCACAAACACACACACACACACACACACACACACACACATATATACACATATATATTTATGCATGCACACAAACACACACACGTATAGACAGACGATAGGCTATCTATCTATCTATCTATCTATCTATCTATCTATCTATCTATCTATCTATCATCCATCCATCCATCCAACAAAGGAGCTTTCATTTTGACATTAGGTGGTATGCGCTGATTAATGGCAAAAAATGCATTGAATTAGCAATAAATGCACCCTCCCCCCCACTCCATCTCACCAGCCTGCTCCAACTTTGCACAATGCACATTCTATACATAATTTATTGCGTAGGGTCCCTTGATCGTTCTTGTTTTGCATAACACCCTTTTATGTAGGGCTGTCACGATCATTACATTTTACTTGACGATTAATTGTCATACAAATAGTTATTAACGATTTAATTGTTTTTTTCCTGTTCATTTTATAACACGATCAGCCTAGAGTTAGCCTAATTATAGTTGAGTACTACATATACACCTTATAAAGAACGAAATATTGAATATTTGGAACATACGAATAAAACATGCATTTGCCTATTAAGCTTGGTAAACAAAAATTGTAGAGGCCTGATATGACATTAATAAATAAGTTAAACGCCTCGAGATAGACAGACAGACAGACAGACAGACAGACAGACAGACAGACAGACAATCTCGAAGTTTTGTCTCTTCTCGATCCACACCACCTGCCCGATTTTACTTCACGCACGTCTGCGCTGCCCTACCCACTCATCCTGCCATTTTACGGCAATTCATATCGTCTACATTTACGGCAAACTAAGCCAAATAATTTACTGGAATTAAGGTAGTCTGCGGTAAATATTAGCGAACGATGGTAATGTTGGTACAGACAGGGCAGGTGGTATGGCTCAGTTCAGAAACGCAACGAGATGGCGTCGTTAAATGAGCGCCAGCCAAACGTTACACGGTAGAGAACGATGCGGAAATAGTGATAGAAGTATGACAGTTCCGTCTTATCCAGCTATTTTTATAGAGATGAATGGAGACGATTCTAACGATTATGCAAAACATAATCGCGGTCAGTTCAAATAATCGGGATCAGGTAATTATGTAATAATTGTGCCAGGCCTATGTTAATGTATTGGCGATAAACAATTCTGATTCTAAACTAACTGTACGACACAAAGATATTGCAGGGGTCCCAGTTCTCTCTGAAGGAAAGGTGGGCAGTGACAGACGGGCTACTTACAAATCCACTAAGACATTGAGACAGTCAGGGAAACGGCCAAGCAGCAGAATATACTGACACACACCTCAGAAAATGTAAACTTTACAAAATAAAATTCCCCAAATAAAATTCTTAATATTTCTCTCCCTCCTCCTCTCAATCGCCCTCTCTCTCCCAGGGGAAATTTGCTACTGACCTCGGCCTTTATACTTTACAACAGGACCAGCAAACATTCTCTCAAACTGAACATGCAAATAGTTCATTTAAGTGTATCCATTACTGTAGACGCCCAGCACATAATCTTTCCATTACTTTTACAGGAACCACAAAACACAATACATTAGCTTCTCTCTAAATAAACAGCTCAGCGAAAATCCTCCAGCAAAAATTACATTTGCATTTGCCTGCTTTTTCCCCCCAGTCTGTAAACTCTGGATATCAACCACTTCAGAAGGTGCAGCCAGTTTCACATTTTTTCATCTTAAAGCAACCTCAGCTTCAGTTGAAGCATCTTTTACACGATTACCTTCATTTATATCCAATAGAAGCACTGACAAAAATGTTAAATATAGCTTAATTATAAAGCTATAACATGAAGCCTTGGTCATACATATAGCATGAATATGTAGTTAGCAAAATAATAGCAATTAGGGCACTGAATCAGTACGTACTCTCAGTGGGGCAGTGTATCCCTATCCGGTCCTTGGGAACCCCCAGATCGCTCACGGGAGCAAAAACATGAACCGTCCAAGGGTCGCTGAGGACAGGGTTAGGAAACACTGCAGTAGACCTTAGCATTGAAACCAGACACATCTGCCATGCTGTAGTACAAAATATGAATACTTCTGTCCTGTATTGCCACTGTTTGAAGGGGCATTCTGCATCAGACTCCACTGATGTCATACAAGTGAGCTCTTGAATTAAGTTATTGAGTGAGTAAGCGTGTAAAAATGTCAACTGAAATACTGGACACTTTTCTTTTATGCTCGGACATTCAGGGATAAGGAATATTATGAAGATCATTTGGGGCCAATCACTACATGTCGGTTGTACATGGCAAGAGAACTGAAGTACTTATTCACAAATATCACACAATTACCGTCTCCTTCCTGAACCCCAATTAGCACGAGAAAAGCAGCGATCTTACCGTCTCACGTCAACATGCCTTCTCCTACAGTGCACAGGAAAGCATAAAATTGTGTTTAATCATTTTCCTAATGAACTACATAGATTAGTTAATTAATCTGCTTAGCAGTGCATTCTTTTTCAAAACAATCTCTGTAACAAAACATTTACAATGTTGTACAAATATGTGTCAACAGTCATTGTCTTTATTACAGGTAAACAGTAGCTCATTCATGAGCAGTTGTTGCATCCAAACCACAAGGCAAATACATTATCTGAAAAATAGCCTTCTGTTGTTCTTTATGTCTGATTCTCTTTGTTGTTCATCTTCTTCCCTATTCCTATGATATTGTCCTTAATTATGTACAAATAATGTGGGAGAAGTCCAGTAAAACGTGGCAAACTAAGGAACCTTTACTACTAATTTATTGATTATATTGGTCTTTCGCTATGAATTACAGTGTATTCTAAACGAATTAACCTCATGATTATCAGCTTAACACTGTGAAACTGCAACTAAAAAAAAAATAAAAAAATAAAAAACTGCTGACATCTCCTACAATCAGTCCAGCTGGCTCATTCATGGAGCATTCAGTTTCAATGAGATCCATCAAGGTATTTTTAATTCAAGTTGTTCTATAGGGACAACTTGAATTAACCTTCTAAATTCCAGACCCATGACTCCAGTCAACTTTTCACCAGTTCACATATCTTTATACAACAATCATTGTGCTGAATCCTTTAACGTTTTACTGGACATGTTCTTGGCTGCATGCCCATGTGACCTGCCGGAGAGCTATGTGCTGTTAAGGGTCTAAAGTGAAAATAATTGGCGCATTCAATCCACAAGGTCAGAGAGAAATCATGTGAGAGCCAAATACTCATAGATGAAGGAGTCCACAGCCACCCCAGCTCTGCTGAAGGCAACTAAATTGTTTTCACTGCAGAGAATCAACAGTTTGTGGCCAGAACTCTGCTAACCCTTAACTTCTCCGCTGTCAGTCAGGTTACGCTAGAGTAACATTGCCGAAAGCTCAACTTCCACCATAATCTGTCAATCAAGCTCATACACCAAGTAAGCCTGAACTAATTAGCAGGTTCAAAACGAGGTTTATTATAACAAATGCATCCAATGGATAATGTCATTTGTGCTGCATGCATATTATTTATGAAGCTATATGACTGACAGATTAGTATTATTTTCCTTTTCATATTAATGTTTTGTGTAATTGGTTACATGCAAAATAATTGTTCTTTCTTGTTTTATTGAGGAGATTTAATAAAAGGCTAATTTGTTTCCCCTCATAGTCTTACTGACATGTATAACGTGTAGTGCAGTGTGGAGCCTAATTCTAGAGGGACATACCGGCTTTACATTTTGCACACGCTTGAGCGGAAACTGTAGATAATATTTAATGGTGCTGCTTTTAATAATTTAGCCATTGTAATGGAAATTGCCAGCTTACATTTCAGAAGCCTGAATAGAATTCGACAAACCAATTTATCGTTTTCGTGCTGGGAAGGGAGCATTCGCATAAACCTGAAGTGCAGCGATCCCGTTGTGCCAGCAATTCCAGACGCACAAAGTGCGCGCGAGAGAGGCTCCATTTATCAAAATGAATTGTGATTATTGCCACTGCGACCTTCACATTTCTTTTGAACTCATCTGTAAATTGGGGAAGGATAAAAGACCAGCGCCATCAGTAGTAACTCTTGGCAGATAATGTTGATGAAGTGTTTTTTTTCTCCCTTCCGGTGCTTTTAAAAGGTTATTGTCTAAGTGGACGATATTATTAGTAGCATTTTATCAGATCTGACAATTGGCTGAGTTTATATAAACAGTAAAATATGTACTGTATTTTAATCTAAAGCAAGCTAAGACGCCAAACTGGCTTGACCTGTCCATCTGCTGCTGCTGGTGGGCTGAGAGCAGGCTTGGCACGTTCTGGTGACTCCCTGGAGTTTATCGGTGGCTGCGGCGGCAGCTTCTGGGTGACTGGAGATGTGGATACTGTACCTTAGCCGAGGCATCTCCACGTGTGGAATATAGTCTCACGTCAATTTTACCACGTTTATTCAGATTTGCTCTAATTAGCCTACAACTGTTTGCTAGTCAGTCAGAAGACTCCGCCCACCTCCAAGCTGACGTTCGTTTTTAGCAGTCAAGTGTTTCACGTTTCGTTTACTTTTCAAATATGAAAGTACTTTTAATATTAACAGGGAATGAATAAATGTCAGCTCGGATTTTTATTTATTTTTACAATGGGTACAACGTTTACGTATTTATTTTTGGAAACTTGTCTTCGCATCTGACAGGCCAGGTGCAGTGGGGGGGGGGAGGGGGGGCCTACGCCAGTCCATGCCCCCCCCTTGATTCGGGGCCTACGCACTTTCCATATGAGATGAAAATGGTGTTATATATGTCTTGCCATAGAGATTCTCCGTTAACGTATTAGCTTACTTGGCACAGGTTACTAACAATCACAAGGCCGCCTTGATGTTAACATCCAACTGTTTAAGTTAAACAAAGTAGTTATTATAAGACAGATCATAAACTTGGACAAACAATATATGTTGTTATCACACTGCTTCGGAGTTAGAAATAACAGCAGTAATTTAATGACTGAATTTAGCAGCTTTATAATGTTTTCATACATTCAGAAATTCATTGTTTTTACACTTAGGAATCTGTAAAGAAATACTGAAATTCTAAAAACAATCATATACTGTTCTGGGTGTTTATACAGACAAATGTGAGAAAGAAAAAAAAATACAGAAATCGTAAAAAAAAAAATTACGAAGTTCTGTTATGTTGAAATTTAAATTTGTCACTCCTGTCATGAAAGATCTAATTTACTTGTCTGTCTAGCTCTTTATCTATTCATCTATCAATTTATATTACCTCTTACCCAGTAGGCTTGAAATGACTTACATCCATTTCAGTTCTTTCATTAAGGGCTCTTTGGTCGTAGCACTGTAGCGATGTGTTTAATAATTATTTTTCCGCTCTGGAAAAGCTGATGTGTAGGAAATGTTCTCGCTCACTGACACGCATCACATCTGGAATCATATGTGTTGTACATGGATGACCAAGAAAACACACAAAGCCACTCTGTCCATCCATTCGTCCGTCTATCCATCTATCTATTTTCTATACCCGATTATTGGCACCCTGTCCCAGGTTATTCGCTGCCTCATACTGTAGCTTCCAGGACAGGCTCTGGATCCCCACAAAAAAGCCTTAACCTTTAAATGTACTGCATAAAAACAATAATTTATATGAGCACTGGAGTGAACTCCAGCAGGAAATGAAGTGTAAAAGTAAATGGGTGTACAAAAGTTTCATACACAATGCACAAAAATTATCTTTACAGTGGCAGTAAGTCTGTCAAAATCAGAAAAATTGGCCCATATATTTATAGGTGTGCCTGAATACTAAGCTCTACCCAGCAAACTTAACCTTTGCATTTTGTCACAGTCTGATCTGTACCTTTACGATTTTCTACATTTTGGTGAGGCTTCAGCAGTCGTTTCCATTACATCCCTAAAAGCAGTAATATTCAGAAACGGTAAAACACGAGCCAGCTACTGAGGCTTAAAGCGTACAGAAGACGCCGTCGTGCCGTTTTAATGGCCTGTGAGAAGATAACTTTTGTGTCATAAGTTTAATGTTGCGTTACCCCGTAACGTGGGAGTAAGTATCTTTTGCCTTGAAAGGAATTGGATGTGACGGCCGCACTTATTTTTTTGAAACACAAGAGCGGTTTCACAAATGGAAGCAGAACTGCGCGATGTGTGGCACTATCGCTCAGAGGTCCTTACATTTTGGATTCGTAACGGGCAGGTTGGTAGCCAGCTATATATGGTCAATTTAACTGGCAGATTTATGGTTGTGTGCACACTCATATACACTCACACGCGGGCAGAAACTTGCCCCTATCATTAACCGCTGCATGCAAGGTTTGCCTTTATGAATTTATTAAACTAAATAATAAAAAAGCAATTCCATTAAAAACGTCACGAGTTCAATAGCATTCCCGAAGATTGCCATAGCAGGAATCAGCAGTACAGTAATAGCATTTCATTTTTGTTGCATATCATTTCATTGAATAGAATGAACTTAATGCTATTGTAATGTCCAATTGCGCTTTAATTCTGGTGTGAGAGCACATTTTGTAGAGCGGTACTGCCTGACAGAGTTTAGGAGGCCATTTTTGTTCATGGATTAAACTGAAGATTTGAGATGCTTTATTTCCAGATTTCACATTCAGTCAATTGGTTTGATAATTGTGAGCCAGTTGTGAAAAATTCGCTGATTGCATTAGTGGCACCACATCTGCAGGGCTGGTGGGCTGCCCCTCTCCTTCCTTCTGTGTGTGTGTGTGTGT
>JAODJU010000050.1:7311249-7326146 GCA_026776725.1 Gnathonemus echidnorhynchus | reverse complement strand
CCATTTCAACTGGCGGGGGGGGGGGGGGCAGACTGGGACCAGTTGTTCTGTTACGGGGCCCACATGCATTTGACCTTAATGCTCGCCGAGTATTACTTACACTAGATTGCCAGCCTTAAGAAGCAAAAGACGATTTGAAAAGCAAGTTATTTACGCAACACTTTGCAGTCACATTTAACAGTTTTTACAAGTATGTAACTCACTTGCTTCCATAAGTTTGACTACTTTTTTCACCAAATGAAGCGACTCGACCAGCCAGCACCCTCACATTTAGAGACCTTTGTGTTTCACCGGTTCCCGGCGCACAAAATGTTAGCCCACATATATAAATGTTAATAATAATAGTACATTTGTTTCAGACCCAGGTAGCGTACATATTTAGCTAGGTCACGGGGGGGGGGGCATGCATATTGTCAAGGCCCCTCCTTCGTACCTGGGTTCGGGGCTGATTTGGTCCCCATCAATGCTGAAACCAAACCGACTCCCTTGCTTTGGACCCTTAGAGAAATGATCTAGTCATAGAAACAGCTACTACTAAGCGTGGAGTTCTTTGCAGAATGAAGTAAACTGGCAGAGTAGTGTAGTAACCGCAACTTGCTTATTTTCATGTGTTCTAGCTTTTTTTGGAGGTTTTGTGCATTAATGCATAGCAGGCCTGTATAATTATGCACCTAAGTCACTGGCTGCATTGCGATAGACTGGAAAGCCTTCCAGGATGCCGTTTGTTCTGTGCCCAGTGCTTCCCGGGAAAGTCTCCAGACTCATTGTGACCTTGTACCAAATACACGGTCAGGGAAGTCTGACGGATGGATGTGTAATGACAGCATATTGCACAGTTAGATGTTTTATAAGTGTTAAGTGCTGCATGCAAATGCTCACTTCGGGTAACATCTGGTGTGCAGTGGGGTTTAATTTATGTTCGATTTCTTTCGGGTTTTTTTTTGGTAACCATTTCGTTGCAAATATTTCTCACAGATTTAGGTCCACATTTGAAGAATGATGCTGATGTAATTGTGCTCTGGAACCACGTTGATTTAAGTGGCTGGTGATCACACAGTGCACAACAGTAAAACGTGTCCTCTACATTTAACCCATATGTGACACCGTGACATAGCAGGGGGCAGCTAATTCAGCACCCGGGGAGCAGTGCTTGGGGGCGGTACCGTGCTCAGGGTACCTTGCTGGTCGGGGATTTGAACGAGTAACCTCTTAATCACCAGTGTACTTCCCTAATCATTAGGCCACCACTGTCCCACTTATCACACCACAGCCATATAAATTTATGCAAATCATTAATTCCCAGAAAAATATATGGCCTTGAATGTTGCATAGAATAATTTCATTTTTTCATATTTCCTGAAATGAATACAGTGCAGGATTTTGCAATCCTGAAATTTGGGTTTTTTTGACCAACGGTGCAGTATTTGGAATTGGCCCAGGAATCAGGATTGTGACTAGTAAGAACAGTAAAGTTTTCATGTATGTTCAGCAGTGTTTCCCAACCCGGTCCTTAGGGACCCCAGGTGGACCACGTGGACTGTCTCCGGGTCCCTGAGGACTCGCTGCAGTGCAGCATTCAGCCATTGTTTATTCAGAGTGTGAATCCGTTCCCTCGCAAAAGCTCGCCTGCTCAGAGGACTGTTCTTCACGCGTTTGAACATGCCCCTCACTCGACGTCTTTCTGTTCTCATTGTTAGGTTGCCTCCAGCTAACAGACGCTTGATGTGATTTAGTATATTCCCATTGTTCCTCAGCCTGGCACTTCAGGGGCAGTACGTGTAAGATGTCCCACGGCAACTGTGACTTCTACTTTAGCCGAGCCGCGTTCGGACTTTGCGGTGCACCTGGATGCTGACTGTATCTTGTCCGCCCGTCACACGATACTTCTGCAGTGGCTTGTCCCCTGTCCCATTCTGTCATTCAGAAGATGGCAGCTACACGATCCATTCATACAGTGACGGGTTCTGCACACAAGTTACATTTGAAATGATGGACAGCATCCACAATGGCCAGTGACTCTTGATGGCTCCTATAATACCCCTGCTGTTGCCTGGAAAGAAAGCAAATGTACTGGGCATTCGCCAAGGAAGATTCCCCTTATCTGAGAGAGAACTCTGCTCAGGGGTGCAGTTTAAGACATGCTGCTTTCGTCGTGAAAAGGACAGCGTGCAGCGCTGGCTCAGGAAGTCAAGGTCAGGCCTGTCAGCCGGCAGGACATTAGATCTTGACAAGTCTGACCTCTCCCACTGCTCCCACAGCCCTGTATTTTCATGAAACAAGATCTATCACCCACCCACCCCCCCCACTTACAGACACACAGAGTCCACGTATCCATATCTTTATGGGGTTTCTCTATTCATTTCAAAGGGCATAACCATAATCTCAGCAATGACAACCTTAACCCCTACCCAGCCCTAAGCTTAACCATAAGTAACCTGACAAAATGCAAGACTTTTAGCATTTTTAGTTTTTTGAATGCATTCACATATTTTTTTAAAATCGTGATTCACCTTGTGGGGACCGAAAAAAAAGTTACAAGTTATCATATTGAATAAGCTTTATCAGAATCAGAATAAGCTTTATTGCCAGGTATGTTAACACATACGAGGAATTTGTTTTAGGAATTGTGAGGAAATCTGGCCCGCACAATGTAATAATGACAAACACACACACACACACATCATTATTTCTAGGAGGCAGTGAGTAGTGTGTGGGCTGTGACCAGAACGTTGCCGGTTTGAGCCTGACCACCGCAGAACAGCCACGTCTGTGGGCCCTCGAACGAGGCCCTTAACCCCAGCTCCACGGGTGCCGAGGCAGGTGGCTGCCCATCGCTGCCAAGCTCCTCTCACCTACATGTGTGTCATGCAGAGCAAGATGGGGTAGGAGAAAAGAGAATTTCCCCACGGGGATCAATGAAGTATCATCGCGTCATTTTTTCATCTCATTATGAAGCGTCTGGTAAGAGAAACCATTATGCAATTTCTGTATTTTCCATTAGCTAGCTGGGAACATCAGTGCGGCTCAGTTCCTCTTATCTGGCAGTGCTGTAGCAAGCAGTCAGTTCTAGCTAGTGAGACAGCTGTAAAAACAAACCACTGCCAGAATTTAATGCCCAAATTTACAGGTTAAAACACTGGGTTGAATAAGTGCACGGGACAGACATAACTAATGTCATGAGTGCTAATATTTCACTTCTTTTCCTTTTTCCGCTGTGGCTTGCCCACTTCATAAGATGTCACATCCTGTTCCCCTCTGGGGCCAATAATAAGCATGCACTATTACAGCCCTCACTCCCCCTTCAGTGACTGATCTGTTTTCAGGCCATAAAATATCCATAAAATTAGAGATTTTCCAGGGCAGGTGATGTGTACGGGCAGATCCATCTCCCTAGTCACACCCTTAGTTAGCAGTGTTCTTTAGCAAACTATCTCACATCGTGAAGGAGGTAAACAGTGCTATTAATCAGGAATCACTGGCTCAGCCATCGAGAGCGCTAAGGTTAGGACACGATGGATGCTGGCTAATATCATCGGCGCAGCTTCGACTTATAAGCTACTGATCTTAAAGAAATTCTGTAAGCTTTAATAAGCTTCTGTAAGCTGTTTGCATTTCTGCGCCAAAAAAAAAGATGGAAACACTGCCCACCGCAGCGCAAGTATCCAGTAGTATAAAATGAAATAAGTCACAACTGTGTGTGTAAATTTAAACAGTGTGTGATATACTAACTAATGAAAAAAAATATTACGCTGCCACGGTGGCTCAGTGGCAAGCGCTGTTGCCTCATACCGCCAGGATTTTTGAATCCAGCGCTAACTCTGTGCGAGTGGATTTTGCATGTTCTTCCTGTGGTCACATTGTTTCACGCAAGGTCTCTGATTTTCTTACGCAATCCAAAGACAAGCAGCCAAGCTAACCGGTGCCGCTGAATTTCCACTAGCGTACATCTAGGATAGGCTGAATGTCTGAGATCCTTCTCCTGGATCCTCCTAATGAAGGTAACTCCATTCACAACACTGCCAAAAAAAAAGAACATCAACAAAAGAAAACGGCAGTAGCGAAGAAATAAAACTTATCGAAAGTTATTCCCAAGACTTTTCCCATAGGCATGGGAAGTATTGGCAGGAAAGAAACCACTACCAGTACTGAAACAGAAAGCCAGTAGCCAAAAAAAAACAACAACCGCTACTCGAAATGGAGCAGCCGCAAGTTTTACACGAGGCCTGTATTCAAAAGCAACCTTCTCCGCTTTAGGGGGCAGGAGCAGAAGCGAAGATGAAACCGTAGCCACTCGACACGTGGAATGGCCTTGAAGAAATCCGGGGAGAAGCCCGGTACTGGCAGGATTACCGCTAGAAACGGCGCTCAGTCGCTAATGGCTGGGCGGTGCCAACGGAGGTTTTGTAGTGGGGGTACCAAAGTAGCACGGCTGCTACGGTAACAAAGGCTCCTCCCACTCAGTAGAAGCATAAATGCCAAATCAGGTAAGCAGATATGTTTACTTTTTACTTCATTTATCACTCTGTGGAACCTTGGACTTGCTGGTTTTAGACGTCCTGACATGACATCCAAAGATAAGCCTTTCAGGCAAGCCTTGAGCCGAACCACACACAGGATTATTCACGCAACACCGGCGATGTGTTTTATGATCTTATAGTGTTCTACAGCCGTGTCGCTTAACTTACGAGGATACATTCTGAGAAACGCGTCGTTACCCGAATTTGTCATTGTGAAAACATCGCAAAGTGTCCCTACATAATCCTAAACGGTATACATTACCGAAATGGCCTACTACACATCTAAGCTACAGTAAACTTTATTTTTTTTATCAGTAGAAAGAATAGACTCTAATGATAAAAAAGTACAGTTTAGTTAATACATAAACCAGTAACATAGTTGTTTATTATGATTATCAAGTATTATGTACTTTTTATATGACTGGCATTGCAGTCGGTTTCTTTACACCAGTATCACCAGGAGGAAGCTCACTCATTGGCGTTGTGCTAAGACAGCTACAACGTCACTTATCAACAGGAACCATTACAGTATAATCTTATGGAACCAACGTCGTGCATGAAGTCCGTCGTCGGCCAAAATGTCGTTATGCAGTGCCTGACTGTCTTTTTAAGGAACCTCCAAAACAATTACCCTGAAAGAGACAGGAGTTAAAAGTCCACTAACTATTAACTACATCACAAATAATACATTTATGTGCTTCAAAAATATACGCATATTTTGGAGAAAGCACTCCTAAAGCACTAAATCAATTCCATTTTCTTTTTTTTTAGTATTTCAGTCAGTGGAAATGCTGCATGTTAGCATACTCTGTGTTGATTAATACGAATCTAAATGGTATTATCCCAGCACAGTCGTTAAGCTTGGCAGCTGACTGTTTCTCCTCCTTCTCAGCCTAGTTCGACTCCCATCTAACCTCACAAGTACCATCCCCAGATTACCCTCCCTCCAAAAAAACCTTACTGAGAGCTGCTAGATACAAAATTTATTTAATTAAAGTGAATTAAAAGTCGGTTTTCAACTGCGAACCATAAAAGAAAGATGGAGTAATTTCTCTGTAATTATCTTTACCACTCCATAGCATAATAAATTAGCATATTTAGCTGGTTATCTAAAGAATCACAGCTAGAACAAAAACTCGGCTTAATCCTCTATGCACCTCGATTTATAGTGTCCGATCCAGGGCTTGATAACCCCCCACCTACGCTACCATTACTCTCTAACACAATGAGACTACACCAGCTTTCTATTCAGATATATCCGTGGTCGTCCACATTTACTTCCTTTCTTCTGACTCCAGCTCATAGCAAGTCAAGGCAGATCGGGGTCAAGATCGCAATGCGGCCTACAGTCAGGCTACGTAACACCTATTCACTCCGTATCCTCTGGGTCCCTCGTCCTCCTTCGCTTCCTGATTGCCAGGAGCTTCCGAGACCCTTGTGCCTTTTCCATTACGGGATACAGACTCATTCCTTTTGACCAAATCTTTGCCCCGTAGCTTAAGACGCATGTAATACCAAGCTACACAGTAGAAATTACCCTAAAGCCTTGAATGACATATATCTCAACTGTTCCTTTCAAGCCAAAAGAGCAGGATCTGTCCACACAGATAAACACACAGCGGCAAGCCTGGATATACATGCACCAAGATTATACTCTTCTAAATTTTCAAAACTATAGTGTAACTTTCGGCCAGAACACAATCTAGAATATGTGTTTGAAGTAACATAGATTTTTTTTTTTAGCAGTTGCGGTGTTGACGCCATCTGCCAAGGCATATGTGTTAACTTTAACTCAGACAATTTAAGGAAACTTAGGTGAAACCGGCACCTTTCTGGGGGGAAAAAACGCTACGTGTGGATATGCATTGCTGCAGATCGTCGTCTGAAAACGAGACTCTCACAGTCTGTGAAATACCCAGCATGAGGTACACAGCTACCTCATATTAGCCAAACAGAGAATATTACCAGCATTCGCTGGCTGGCAGTAAGCGGGGAACAGATGCAGTAAAATCTGAAAAATTAAAAGTCTGTCAGAGCTCTTCATACTTGCCCCATCATCCAAATTAGTAAAGCTTAACATTACTAGGTACAAAAACAAATGAGTCATATATACACAATGGAAGAACAGATACACAAATGCAAAAATAAATCAGGTCATATGTTAAAATATACCCATCACCTGAAAATTAACCAGCGTGTACTAAATATGTATTTGCTATTTATTGCGAGGTTCTATTTATTGTTTATACAGGCAAATTCAGAAAGAAAGTGCTTCAAGTATTTTGTCACCCTTTTAAACTGTACTGTAAATGCAAACTTACAGATGACACATGCAGCCAGGCCTCTACCTGAAACTGGCAAAATGAGACTTAACAGAATGACAATTTAAAAGCTGAGAAACTCTTAGAATCTGATAACTTACAGATCTGGGGGGGTCTAGAGTATCGCTTCCACAAGTCGAACATCTGAACTGTTTTTGAGTGAGTTTGAAAACTATATTTACGTCTGTTTTATTAGTTTTTGGCATAAGGTTGAGGACTAAAGGCAGGACTAAAGGAAGGGTGACGCCCCGCACTCAAATCCACCATTCAAATCCACAGCAAATGAACGAGGTCAATATCAATGAATAAGGATCACGTGGCTGTAAGCAAAGCAAACGGAAGCAACGGACCAGTAAACCGAGGGAATTGCGGGCATCAGAGCTCCAGCTTTCAGAGGTTAAAAGCAACAGGGGAGTTTATTAGTCAGGCAGGTTATGGTGATAGCAGAACAAAGGCGGCAGATAAGGAACCCTATGGAAGATAGGAAGGGCTTTTTTTGTGACCTTGACGCATGGCACAGGTAAGCTAAATGTAGGCTGTCAGTTAGAATTATGTCATGTTGATAAGGGTCTTTTCTCTGTATACAACTGAAAATCTCCAAACACGCCATTTATAATACAGGAAGTGAAGGAACATGCGAAGGATATGCAATGTTTACACCAATTTAAATGCATGTTGTGAGATTTCTGACAGGTAATGAATATCACTCATACATAACTTATCTAGTACTGGGTCACTTTTCAAAAAGCATGGAATATAACATAGGGGACAACCTTGACGGGGTTCCAGTCTGTCGCATATTTACTCGCAATCTATGGGCGAGTGAGAGACACCGATTCACCTAGAGACGCCGTTTTTAGAGACCAGACTGCCTGGCAGAGACCTACATAAATGTGGAGAGAACATGCACACCCTGGATGGCTGAGGTTATTATGCTAAACCTGCACCAGCAAAATGATCATTAGTACATAACTACAACACCTACATACTGTAACAATTAGAGTAGTGGCGTTGTGCCAGTCAATTTAGGTAGGCATGTGCCTACCCAATATTCCGTAAAAATGTAACGTACAAATGAACTATTCAGTCAGCCAATAACGTGCCTACGCTGACTGTGAATAACACGTTGTTAAACTTCCAGTAAACTTGCAGTGAGGGTAATCTGGCCAATGAGAGAGCTCCCTCCAACAGATCGTGTCTCTTAATCTCCTCCCCCAACCCTCATCATTCCCAGGATCGTCTGGCCAATGAGTGAGCTTCCTCCATCTGGCCAATGAGTGACCTTCCACTGTCAGATCGCGTCTCTTAATCCCCTCCCACATCCCGCATCATTCCCATCTTCTACCGATAACTCGCAATGTCAACAGCAAGTTGACACATTCTGACATTCACGACTCGCATCTCAGCAACAGTAAACAAGGTTAGCTGGATCCGTTTCAGTGTATAATAGTTACATAAAGTTTTAAGATATTAATATATGCATATGTGTACTTTTTATGTCTTGCGTGTGGTTTTGAAATGGTGCCTACCCACAAATTTGGCTCGCCAAGACTCCTTTTACAGACCATCGCTGTATGAAACGGTATGAGATCAGATCCATTTTTCGGGTTTCTGAAATAATAAACTGCATCGATCAGTCTGGCACAGGCACTTAATAAAATATGTCCATGTGGATGATACATCAAGAATTTAGAGAACTTTGGTCTCTTATTGCTCTTGATTTTACTCCAGTGACTCACAGTCCGCTCAACAGCTTGAGCTGGCACATGGAAAGAGTTCAAGCATAGTGAGCTTTCAGATATCTTTGAAATATCGCGTCAGAAAGGCAGGTGGCTCATTTAACATGTGACTCTTTTTACAAACGACTGACTTTCTAAGGTCCAGCTCACAGCATCTGGCTGAAACTGGAGTTCAAAGTGGTTATTCAGTGTTATGTTGTTCCATTATAATGCAAAAAGAGAAAGCACTGTGCAAAATTATGTATTGAAGGAGACTGACACTCAGAACATCAAGAGGACAACAGCCAGGTGTTTTGCGCAAAGTACTGAGCTCTGAAGGACGCCAGTCACACACTTTCATGCCTGCCAACGAAATCCCAAACAAATTCATGAGATCTCCCTGGAAAAGGCTTTCAGAAGCTCCTAAAAAAAAAGCTGGTGAGCTTGGCTTGCACAGCTCTCGGGAAATTCTTTAATATTACCGGCTTCTAGTGAAGTGCATAAAAACCAGTGACACAAACACTTCCACTGAACTCCCGAGACTCTTTGTGAAATTCCCATGAGACTCCCCTCGGAACAGCGATGACGGTTCGGGAATGTGCGCCTTGACGACGGCTGAGAAAATTTCTGCATTCTTACCATACAGATGTCATGTCCATTCGTATTTATTCAGGATATTAACACAGTTCCACGAGCTTTAAAGTGTCCCATATGAGATTTTTTGCTTCTTTATTCAATAATTGATGTAATAGCTTAAATTAGATCACTTTTCGCCAATGGAGGGGGTGGATATCAAATAAGAAAAGTCACTTATATAATGCATAGGCAGACACTTTAGCCATCCATACACCTCTATTATGATAGCAGTAGTTGATGTATAAAATTTTTTAAATGTCCTAAGACATTTTTACCCTTTGTCTCACTCTGCCCCTAAACTGGATTACTGGTTGGAATAAGGAGGGACTGAATGCATCTACTCTGCTACTGCAGAAAGTCATGTTTAAGCTTGAATGATAGTCTCAGTCTCTTTTAAAAAAAAAATATTATTTCCCTGCTGTCCAAAAGTCCAAAAGTGGTGCCTTTGATCCCGGACTCAAGATTTGACATGCCGAGCGTTGGAAAAACCAACAGCCCACAGCTAAAATTCCGAGATGCGGTGGTCACACCAATCCGAATCTCGTCTCGAAGCGTTTCATTGGACGATGAATTTTCAGTCTAGACTGGCCCGCATGCATTTCACTCCTGCAGACTTTGTCATGCTACGCTGTGTGTCGAGCTTATAATACACTTGGGTTTATTTTTTTATAACCGTTACGGACACTGACTCACAAAACCGGTGCTTCACCGAACTGAAGTATGAAAGTCCTTGATTCACTAGCTGCCTTCTCTTTCATGGTGCTTCCCAACCAAGGCTGTATTATAGTAAAGTAAGCAGCTAGCTAGCAGCTGGAGGGATGGTCTGTATGTCATAGACCACACAATATCATCTCACATGCTCAAAGACCACATCTTCCTTTTCGCTTCCCACCTGTCCCCAAGTTATTCATAAAACATCCACAATAATTCGGCAATTAAAAACATGTGATGTCAATGGGAAAAGTTCCAACATTTCAAATTTAACACTATGTTATATACCATGACTTTTAGGAAAATCATACTTACTGCATATGTGTTGTGGGTTTCCCAGATATAACACTGGGAATAGACTATTTTTTTTTTCTTACTGAAGTAAATTTCAGGCATATCATGGCTCATTCCACTGGAAACGACCCCAATGTTTGGTAAAAGTAGAAGGTAAAATAGAAAGAGGGTGACCAGCAGCAAGGAGGGTGAACTCAATCATGACGACAATGAGCATGTCACCCCAATGCCTGAAGGCTCATGCAGAAGACAAGATGGTCTGGGGAAATGTTATCTACATGGGAACCAGGAGGCAGCGTTAACGTGGCAGCGCTCACAGGGGATCTCGTTCACCGTGACATGCATTCTCAGGATGCATTGGTAATTTAATCCCACCCAGGGCTCACGCCAGCCATGTCCCCTGTGCTGCCCCCCCCCCCGACTAGGATAAGCAGTTGGAAGATACATGAAGGGAAGTTTTCGTAAAGTACATTTCGCTTAGGCATTTCTGACATTTATGCTTTCTAGATATTCTCGAAGGTCTCTTCTGCCGCGTGAGATTAAAAAAAAAAATTTAAAAAAACAAACAACTTGAGACACGCAATCAAAATATTTTGAGAAGGATCCGTGCTATGATATTTACCAAGATCTTTATATTCTCCTCAAGAGATGCACTGAAGTACAAACAAGACTTGCTTTAATTATAGTGCAATGTGAAATTAAAATGTCAATTCCAGTACTTATGATATCAGCAGTTAAGTAGAATTTAATCTGAAAAGATAAATAGCCGCAGGTGGGCTGTACTATCTTGTATTGAATGTATATACGCGTACATCAGTCTGTCATCTTATGTTTCTTTAAAAATAGTAACTAGTTCAGCCTCATAGGATTTTTTTTATGTCATAGATCTGTGTGACAACTTATTCTGCAGCTACTGTCTTACTTTGAGAGAATCTAGCTGATCCTAGATAACTTAATAGATCAGTTAAAAGTTATACTCTTAGTTTGTTGATTATTGAGGGATATCTGTCTGTGTTCCACATATACTGTAAGATTCAGTCAGCGGTGCACTCGTGAAAAAATACCTTATAGTCTGATTAGTGTGAGCAGAAAGGGAAAAATTAAAAAATAAGCTCTTGCAATACTCTGAGTAGTGGCTCTGCTGTCAGACATTAATCCAGCATTCAGCTTGTAAACAGTATGGTGGACTGAGTCAATCTTTGTCCTTGTAGGACTCTTGTGACGCGGCCAGACTCAGGTATTAGAACAACCATCGTGCATTTTGCATTTTAATACTTGAGTTACAGGAAATGAACTTTGCTGAGCGTCTTAAAGTCATTGCTCCCATATTAAATCCAGTTTAGGCAGTAGAAGTAATGAAGACATACTAGGGATTTGAAGTGCATGTTTGTTATAACCTACGTTTGTGTGTTAAACGTTTCTGCTATGGCAAGTTCTGTACGCCGGAAGAGGGAGAGACTGTCTTTCAGAGCTCGTGACAAACACCTTTCCAAGATGGAAGATGAGGGTGTTTAGTGTTTGCAGGACTTAAGCTTCTAGGAGGAAGGGGGATTCTGAGCTGAAGACAAACTAAACAGGATCTGGATTCAGTACCAGGACCCAAAATAGGAATATAGGGCCAGATTTACTATCAGATTATGCCAGCATAAACCGTCCTTTGGCAATAAAATAGTGCTGTCAGGATTTACTACAGATGTGTAATGAAAAGTTAGTGGTAGAAAGGTGTTGATATGGGTAACTTTGCGACTGGCCATACTGCATAGGCATTTGTAGGAGTTCCCCTTCAAAGTGCAAAATCTGGGGGAGGAGAGTATTTAAATAAATCGGAGCGGGCAAGCGGGTAAGCAGGCGAGAGAAGCCGGACTGACTGAAAACGGGGTTTAATTCAAATGAAAGGCAGACATCCACGAACATACCAAGACAATACAATGCTGAATCTGGGAAACAGGGGGAGACGCGGACTGATATACACAAGACTAGTCAAAAGAAAAAGGACACAGGTGATTACGATCAGGAATTAACACGAGGTAATGAGGGGGCGTGGCACACACGAGGATCGTACG
This sequence comes from Gnathonemus echidnorhynchus, assembly GCA_026776725.1. Classification (NCBI taxonomy): domain Eukaryota; kingdom Metazoa; phylum Chordata; class Actinopteri; order Osteoglossiformes; family Mormyridae; genus Gnathonemus; species Gnathonemus echidnorhynchus. The sequence goes on along the minus strand of JAODJU010000050.1, from coordinate 7,313,886 downwards.
GAGCTGGGCGTGACAATACGGTTTGCAGTTGGCAATTTACTGCAAATTGTGGCATTATTTAACGCTGAAATAAAACATGCCTTATTTTGAGCTGCCCTTGGTAGATCTGGTTAGTCAGTATTTACATGGCTGTATCTGTGTTAATAAATTTGTGCATTTTTAGTTGATCACCCGCATAACTGGCCACTCCCGTTGGCGCCGTTTAGTTTTTTTTAAATTGCACCTTCACGCTAATTTGTCCTGCTCAGTAAATCTGGCCTATTGTGACCTAAGGGACAGACTGACCAAGCAAGCTACTGCAGTCCAATTAAGAGCTGGCGTCAGAGGAAGCCCAAAGGAGGCCGAGCAGGAGCCCCTCCGATTGGCTGTTAATGCAGCCGCCGCATCTCGTTAACTGCCAGCACTTCACGACATCGTCGCATTTGTGCTCCCCAGGAACATCCAGCTCTGCAAGCTCCAGCATTTATTCACTGTTGCTTCTAATTGCCCTAACATTTTTATTTCCATGTCATATCTTTTCCAAGTACATAGAAAAACCAATATTTTTGCTGCTTTCAAACGTGCTATTTCTTTAATGATTTAGGTCCTTTTTTTAAAAAAAAAAGAAAAGAAAAGAAAAACCGTTTTAGGAAAAAGATTACCGACGTTATGATCCTCCCCTAAAAACTCTCTTTACAGTCTTTTTCAAATTAAACTTTAAAGCCTTCTGTAACACAAAACCATTTCACCCAAGTATATTTTCATGCACCTTATTAATACCCTTGAAAAATCATTTTTTTGTTGCTGTAAAGTTGGGGTTTAAAATGTTAAAATGACAAATATGTTTGAGAATAGTGATTAGTAAGCATTAACTTGAATGGACGCCCACGTCCAGAACGAGGTCATATCCTCATTCGAGAAGCACCTCATTTGAGTCATTCATATTTGTCGACATTAAAATCCCGCTAATCGTTCCAGCTCCGCCACCCACTCGCCTGCCTCTCTGTGCATCCTGTCACCCGCCCGCTGTTCTCCTCTCCTCGCCCTGTGAGCTCCGTCGAGTGACGTAACCGGCTTGCAGAGGAGTTTTGTTCACCCGATTCCACCCTTGGCCCTAGGCGGCCCTGCAGATCGACAGGAAGGCGAGTGGGTGCGTCGGCTGACTGTCCAAATGGAACGCAAGCCAATTTACATTCCTCGGGCCCCCGCGTCGTACACGGGTAGCACGCACAGCGTGGATCCCCGCTACAGGACGACCCTCTTTGTTTTTACTGGGGGGCCACTAGGGAAGCAAAGAAAATAGCTTTAATACCAGTAGGTAGGGACTTAAATCCATGCTGAAACGTATTATTCCATTTCGCCGGGCCTTGAAATTCAACAAGAATCGCGCACTGCTTTGGCACACCTTGAAAAGCCTATCAAATCAACACAGACTGCTTTCCATATTGTTACAGGGTTAATGTGTGATGCAGAGTCTCTCAAGATCTGTCCTTGATTTTAAACAGCTCCATTGGAATATCTTGTATTCATCACGGCTTACAACCTGTTGCAATACATTTTCACGGTCATTTCACATTTCACGTCAAATCGCAAAGGAACATTCCGGCGTCTCTCCCATAAAATAAATAAGAAAAGGAGAGAGATGGGAATGGATGTTTTGTTTTTTGTACTTTTCATGTAATGCGATGTGATGGCAAACATACTTGCAAAGCATCTCGTTGTTTATTAAGTCTGATTTGACCATAAAAAATTGCCATGAAATGACTAGGTGAGGAGAAAGCGAGACGTATCCACCGGGCCGTTCTGGGTGATTGTGTGGATTCAGGCACAGCCTGAACTCAACACGAATTCAGAGTTACTACCTGGTGATTTGGTTTTATCGAGAGGCGAGTTTGAGGCATGTTTTCATCAAATTCAGACCTGAACTCTGGTAGCTATAGATCTATTAGAACAATACTAAGCATATATAGATAATAGCTGTTATTACAGTACATTCACAGTATGGATCTCAAAGAAAAAAATGATTATTATCATCCATCCAACACATAAAATGTTAAGTAGGCAGGTGAAAGAGCTGGCAAACTCTAAACCTTTCTGCCTAAATTGGACATGTTAATTAAACTGGCCTTTTAAAATCCTGCAGAATGACAGGTTTTAGATGCTGACTTGCTCTTGCTGTCTTATCCCCTCATCCAGTGCAATTATCTCAGGAAACAGGGAGCAAAGCAGGTGGACACCCAGTACAGGATGCGGGGGGTGGGGGGGGAACTCGAAGGAACCACACACAAACAGAACATGCAGACTCCAACCCAGCTAACAGGGAACATCCGCAAAACTTTAACCTAAGCAACGCTACGTAAAGGTCTTCTTGAAGTTGGCCGACAACTTTCTTGCTGTAACGTTAATGGAATGTCATTTCTACGTTTTACAGTTTAACAAAGGTTCTGTCAGTGTTAGCACGATAACATTATTATCTGAAGAAGATATGCACGTACTGCAAACAGGACACTCAGCCTTGAATCCATGACTTTAGAGGCGCAAAGCAAAGGCTACAGCCAGTGCTCTATAGCCAGTGCTCTATAGCCAGTGCTCTATAGCCAGTGCTCTACAGCCAGTGCTCTATAGCCAGTCCTCTAGCAAGACCTTTAGTCACGTCTT
>JAODJU010000050.1:7297206-7311149 GCA_026776725.1 Gnathonemus echidnorhynchus | reverse complement strand
AGCCAGTGCTCTATAGCCAGTGCTCTACAGCCAGTGCTCTATAGCCAGTCCTCTAGCAAGACCTTTAGTCACGTCTTATTGGTATTCTTACTCCTAGTAGTTGTAGCAGTGGGATCATATTCTGGGAACATTTCCATACTGTAATTGTAACGTTTTATAAACGTTCCTAGAATGAAAAATTGTTAGCTGGGGAATACACAAATTGGGGCTGTCATCTATTCCCCAGACTTGGAAATTAACATGCTAAAGTAAATGTTCATATATTTTTAACGGGGCAATGTCTTATCTTTCTAATTGCGGAATGTATTTCTGTTTGACTTAAGAATCCTCAGAGAAGATGCTTTTGCCGGAAAAAGAAAAAAACAGCAAATTGACAGTAACATCATCATAGAGCTTTGAAATGATTCACATTTACGCTAAAGCTTTTATGCATTCCAGTGCCGCTATGATACACTGTGTAACCAGATTTTACAAAAATGGCTTTCCCATGATATACAACTGCATATAAATATACAATATAATGAGATAAATACATCCAAAAAATGTCACTTACCACTAGGGCACATATAAGGACATGTTAAGGTGTTACATTTCCATTGAAGTCAAAGTTAATTAGCTGACTAAGATATAGACTGCCTATATAATCCTCTTTCTGGTTAAAATTCAGAACACCAGGTAGTTAAAGCTGTAATTTATCCCCTTGTGCATATCTACATAAAACATTTCCTCTAAAGTTCAAGGTAAAAAAGCCCCAGGGGCAACAAAGCCATCCTAGAATCATATCATTAGTCACTGAATTATTCCTCTGTGCGGTGGATGGAATCACAGAGGTCTTATCACCAGAGCACAACACACATAATGTTAAGTAGGCAGGTGAAAGAGCTGGCAAACTCAAACCCTTTCTGCCTAAATTGGACATGTTAATTAAACTGGCATTTTAAAATCCTGCTGAATGACAGGTTTGAGATGGCGGTTTGCTCTCGCACTAGTATGGGCACAGACACAGACCATTTTACAGTCCATTGCTCAGGAAGACATATTCAGTCAGAATCTACGACCATAAAAAAATCCATTCATTCATTCATGTCCCATAACCTCTCATCCAGTGCGGCTTTGTAATGGAAAAAGAAAAATAAATATGAAAAAAGCAGTCATTTAACTTCAATAAACAGTCATGAGGGAGATATTGAGATTTTCTGTGAGCCAATACAGTTAACACTTTTTCCGTTCCACTCTTTTCGTTAATTGGCAAACTAATCTGATCTTTGAAGAAGAGCCTTAAAATAGAGTTCAAATGAGGCATGCTGTATTTATCCATATACAAATGCAAAATGTGCTACACAGATTAGCTTCAGCTTTTGAAATTTTGCAGTGTTCGGGGAGTAAAAAAAAAGAGCAGTCCAGTAACAATGTTTGGGTTGGGCTGGGAAGAGAGATACAGCAGGCCAGCCAGTGGGGAAATGCAGTGATCCGGGGGGCGTAACACGTGGCTCTGTGGACAGGTTGTTTAAATCATGAGAAATGAACCTAATTTCGTCTGAGGAAATCGTACCCATTGTAATGCTGGCACAATAAACAACTTGAAACCTGAGATTTTTTTTTTTTTTGTAAGGCGTGCGTTTACTTTTAAACGTAGCTAGATCATTTTTTTTTCCCTATGTGCAAATCAATATTTTCATTTAATTGCTGTTTTCTACCCTCATGATTCTCAGTCACTCTTATCTTTGCCTTGTCCCTCTGAGCCTTATCAAATTACCCGCTTCTCCCACTGGGAAGAAACTCATAAAGCACTTTATATCAAAGCACAAATCAAACTAGCTGCAAATAACACACCCCTGGGACAGTCCTTTTGCGATCCCATCCTGCGTAACAGTAACTCACAAATTCCTCCCTGCAATTAGTGGAACAGTGACTTTATCTGCAGTCCAACGTGTTGCAACGCAAACTGCGTACATATTTGCAATTCTGTGTACACGACCCTCAGAAACAGATCAAGGGTAATCACAAACGTACCGCACTCCTGACAGCTTACTGAAGTCACTGTCATATAATTTTACTTTTGGTTGTAACAAGCCTGAATATCGCTAGGTCACATTTTAATGCTTTTTTTTTTTTCTTAATGCCGTTACACAAAACCCTTGCATGTAAGCCTTTGAAACTGATCTACAGGCAACCATTTTCCCAATAAGATCATCACCTTATTTTCAGGATGATAGTTCATTTTCATGCCGATTAATTATGACTCATCAGGTGAGAATCAAACTATTTATCTTAATGGATCATAGAAAGAGACTTTTTGAAAATGTATAAAGTAAATATACCCAGAGAAGTATGCTATTTATACTGATATATGCCACTGACTTCAGTGAATTGTGAATGTTAGAGGAAAGTTATCAAACATTAGAAATAATAACTTGATTTAATTGTGTTGAGAAGAGTTTACAACCAAAATGTGATCTTTACTTGTTTGTCCAATTGCTTGAACACTTATTTAATCAATGATGGAAGAATCTTTGGCAAACTAAGGTTCTTATGATATGTCTTTTTCCACGTCGGCATTTTTCAGTTTGTGCTTGTTCCCTTTGGGTTGCTTAACGCCCCTGTCAAGCTGGGAATGTTATCACGCATTCTCCAAAGGTTCTAAGGAACTTCTCAAGGAGATCTGCACTTCTATTTGTAGGCCATCCTGGAGATGTCGCAGCCTTATCCATCGTATCAGTATGTTTGCACTTTCCATTTCACCCCCTTCCTTTTACGTCGTAATACGTAGGCACTGCCTAAATTAGGTTGTCTCTTCAAACTAACCGGCTGGCCAGAGAGGACACTAGCAAGGAATGCCATTTAACTACCGGTAACAAAGAGGCACAAGAATCCGCCAAGAGGAATTGGGAGAAAATTGCATTAAGTCAATGTACAGTTATTTACAAACCTACAGCCACATTTGCTACCAAATACGTTTCGCCGAGTTACAGAATATGCATTCTTGCATTTCCTGGAGATGTTACAGGCTAAAGTGCTCCCCACTGTGCTACAATGTCCCCACGCCAAGCCAAAATATAAGGTCGTATTTTTACCGGAGGGTGTATTCCTTGAAAAAAATCACTCAGATGGCATTGAGAAATGTGCACAAAACATGAAAATGTGTTGTGTACAATAACAATCAGTTACACATTCTCTTTATCTGTCATGGAATACAGGGACACTTTTGTTGCTGCTAAGATGATGCATCACCCTGATGTTGAGCCAGTGAGGAAACACAATATTCCCTGACAAATTGGATTATGCTCACTATTAAAGTATCTGAAGGGGGAAAGACCAGACATGGAGAACATAAAAACAGCTGTAGCTGTGTCTCTCCAATAATGTGAGGGAAATGCTTCAGGGAGCAGTTATTGAAGGACATCACTATTTTCATCAACATAGAATTCAGGCATCCATCTGCTGTTTGGTACAAAAAACACAGAATCTGCTCCTGAGTTAGATTTAGCATGAAAGGCCAAATAATTCAAATATGTCAATAAAACACAGATGTTTATCCATCCATCCATCCATCCATCCATCCATCATCTTCTAACTACATATCCCGCATGATTATGGGGGGGCAGCACAGGGCACAAGAGTTACAATCTGAAGAGTGTGTAATAGGCATAGATGTTACAGCATAGAAATTATTTTATGTAAATTAATTAAATGGTTATATTATGTTAATTATGTTGATTACTCTTATGGTCACATCGTTCAGATATATGGTTAGGATTCCAGTTGATGGTCACATATACCATTAAAAGAAGAGAAGCACTATTTAAAGTTAGTTTTAAACAGCAGAAGATAGAGACTTCAGTACTGTACAGGAGTTTAAAGGGATGAGCTTTGAGTGCTGTCTTAAAGGCGAGGAGGGATTTGGCAGTTAGGGAGTAGACTTTGATTTACAGTCCTTCAGACATGGGACAGTCAGGCATGTCAGCTCTGGAGAGCGAAGTGGCCTTGTTACGGCGTCCGGTCTGATGAGCTCTCACAGGCGGGGGAGACCACTTACCCTGGCAGCCACATGTTAAATTTAATCCAAGCTCAAAACCGGTCACCAGTGAAAAGGAAGAAAAAGGGACGAAATGTGAGCTTTTGAGGAGTTTAAAAGAAAACAATATGCGTGTGTCCATGTCTGGGATCATCTGTGAAGGTATAGTGGTGCGTTACCAACAGTTGGAATTGCATAACAAAGTAAGGAAAATTGATTATGTGACTTTTGAAACACAGGACCCGAAAGGGGGGTCTTTGCATGCCGTCTGAAAGCCAGGCTCATACCGAATGCAGCTCAAGGTGCCACATTAGCGGCCCACAGCCTTCTGCCTCTGCTTGCTGGTCCGCTCCCGCCGCCACAGTCGTTCCCGCTGCCTGTTCCTGCTGTTCAGCCCGGCCCCCCCCCCAGGCCACTCGCTCCGCTGTCACTCGCTCCGGCGGCGTCGTCTGCTGGCCCCTCCTGGGTCTGACACGGAGACCTCGCTCCCTCTTTGCCCTCCTCTGCTGGACTTTCCGCTTCGCATTTCCGCCCGTTCCCACGTGGTCCTGCCCGACGTGTCGCTGGAGTCCCAGCAGTTGCTGCCCGGGTGTCTTTGTACAGTCTTCATCTGCCCCTTTGACTGGCGCCCCCTCCTGGCTGGGCTACTACCCCTGGGCTTTTTCCCCTAACCTATGCTTCTTTAATAGGAACAGCTGTCGCTGCGTCCAAAGCTGCACAGTTCAGCTCTTCAGCAAATCAAATCCTCACACTCCCTGCACATCCATCCGTACCAGTTTGCATATACCCACCCTAACTGCTGTGCCCCAATCTGTTCCTGCTCCCTCGATAGTGCATTATCTTGTAGTAAGTTATTTTACCTAAAGTCCTTTCTATAATATGTCTTGGCATTCAGTTGAGCTTTAACGCCGATCTTTTTGACCACTGAGATTCTCGCCACGCGTAGAAGCTTCTTGCCATACTTTAGGTGGATCACAGTGGGCCCAGGTTTCACCCCAGGCGATACGAGCCAGACAAAATAACGCTACGGTGAGCAGCATCTGTAACGAAATGCACCAGATTTAAAGGCTTGTAGCTGTTGAAATGAATTTTGCATGTGACAATAAACTTATTGCTTCTTGAACACGCTCAGCATTTCGAGCGATATACTGTGCAACGCACTGAACAGATTGCAAAAAGAATAATTCAGAAAGCCTTAACTCAGTGGATGCTATGGTTAAAGACCATTATGTTGTGATAATAAATGTATTTCTGAAATATCATGATGCCACATTTACCAGCGAGCATTATTCGAAATGCGGAAATATGGAACTGCATGCTTGAAAATTTTGAGGAAGACCGTGAAAAAGGACATGAAAATCATGATGCGTAACTGTTGGAGCTTTTAATCCAGGACATTCCAGCTCTGGTGGGGGGTGGGTTATGTATTCGCATGCATGCTGTTAGTGTTAATTGATGTTCTCTGGGAATTACAGGCACCCGGTGCAGGATGCAACTGACCTTAGGGTCCGCACTACCTGGGACTGATCCTGGGTCAGCAGATCCCTGCTCGAGTGATTGGTATATGAATATGAGTGAATGGGACATTATTAAAGAATGGCTGCTTGCTTATTTGTTTGTTTGTTATATAGCTCACATTTTTAAATCCTAATTTTCTTAAGATTAAACATATATATATAATATATAACATATAATTATTATTATTATTTTACAGTGATGTCTGTGGGAAAGTTCAGTAAACTTTTGTATCCAGCCTCCTGCTTGGCGCCCTCCTATATTTTGCACTTTGAGTATTGCAAAATCTCTCCACTTTCCACTTACTGTTATTACGTGGCACTGGGGGACTTCCTGACACTGTATACTTGCATACGGAATACAGAATATCTTTATTTCAAATGTACACGTACCATGAAAATGTTTGCTTCCCACTAAATCCATAAAAGATAAATGCAATTAAATAAAAAAAAGGAAAATAATATTTGAAATACAGTTACACAGTATCAAATAAAGTCCACTTGGCTTGATTTATTGTCACGCTTCTTTTGAATTTATTTTTATTCATGACATTTTTGTGTGCAGTTTTGTTGAGTGTACTCATTTGATAAATAGCTAAGATATTAAGTTAAATATTAAAATGGTTAAGAAAAGCATATCGTAAAGATGGACTACTCATCTTCAACACGGCATACACACGCACACACAATGTAGCATTAACATGCGATTGTCAATTAGCCATCTGATGGGTTTGGCGGGGAAGGGTGTAGTGTGAGCGGAGATGTAACAGTACATTTACTTTTAATTTGACACCTGCTGGGCGCTTCTGAGCAGCCTGACGAAGCCGGTGGCTGAGCTGCTGAGAGATGTGTGCTTTTCAGCTTCAGCGGGCAGAAAACAGAAGCTGCGATGACAGTGGAAGATGTATGGCGCTGCGCATCGACTGTCAATCTCCCCTCACGCTGAAAACGACGCCGGGAGACCGTACGGCGGTTCCGAAAGTGTAAACTTTGTGACGGGCAGGTGGATTGGCACCTGGAGACAGTCAAAGCGCTGCCTCACTTAGAAGCCATGCCTTCTTAAAGCCGGAGTCACGACACGCTTGTATCAATTGTTTTCATTTTTCAAAGTTCCATAACTGCATTATACTATGAAATATTCTTCTTATTTTTTTGTGGGTACCCTCCAGGCACTCTGGTTTCCAGTCTCAGTACATGCATTTGGGTGAGCTGGCATCTCTAAATCGCCCGTGTGTTTATGTGTCCACTGTGACGGACTGCTGTCACTAAATCGTCCATGTGTATATGTCCCCTGTGATGCACTGGCATCACTAAATCGTCCATGTGTATGTGTCCCCTGTGATGCACTGGCATCACTAAATCGCCCGCGTGTGTATGTGTGTCCACTGTGACAGAATGGCGTCACTAAATCGCCCATGTGTGTGTATGTGTCCACTGTGGTGCACTGGCATCACTAAATCGTCCGTGTGTATATGTCCCCTGTGATGCACTGGCATCACTAAATCGCCCGCGTGTGTATGTGTGTCCACTGTGACAGAATGGTGTCACTAAATCGCCCATGTGTGTGTGAGTGTTCACTGTGGTGCACTGGCGTCACTAAATCGCCCATGTATGTTTACGTGGGTCCACTGTGGTGTACTGGCGTCACTAAATCGTCCAGATCTTTGCGCCTGCAGTCACAAACCAATCCCCCTGATTTTTTTACAACCTATAGTTATCAATAGTAAAGTCAGCCAACATAAATTTATCAGAAGTTAAAATATAAGTGTGCAAACAAGACTATCAATGTCACATTAGTCAGTTCATTTTTTTTCTTCTGAAGTTAGCTTTCTGTTAATACATATACATCGCACTGCTCCTTTTTACGGCTTCATATTTTATTTACAGTTGATTCTTAAAATAGGAATGCGTGGGGAAGCTGAAGGCTGTGGTTAAGCTAGCTAACCACAATCATAGTGTGCATGCATTGTTCAGTAAACACACCAATATATTAAGTTATTCACAGCTTTGTTTTGGTCATAAATTACTATTGTCATTTGCTGGTAGTCAAGTTGGATTAATAAAGTAATTTACTTTGGGTGCGCCTGAAAGGAGTTACGTAAGTCGATAGTGGAAGCTGAACAATCACACTTCCTGCTCCGGAGGAGAACAGGCCCCAACGTGTCACAAACACATTTTCATTTGAAGCATTTTCCTGCAGCCTGTTTCTTTACTTATTATTATTAAACCCTTTTGCTCTATCCAATTAAATGTGTGCTAATGCATTCACAGTTATTGCATTACAAATAAAGGCATGGAAGTTTTTTTTTAAAGTAGGGAAAAAAACATGCGTCTGTTGCTATTCCATCTGTCATAAAGAGAAGCAAAGTCAAGCAAGGTGCGGGTTCAGAACAGGTCTGGAAGTTTCATAACTTTCGAGCGATCAGAAAAGACACGGAAAAAAAAAGAGGAGTTTGTGATTGCTGGCAGAGTTCCAAAGAAAGCCATCAAAAGGAGTCCAGACTCAGACTCCGGAACTTTCTAAACCAAATGGGAAAACGGCACCAGCTGCCCCATGCATGGTTAATATTGATAGAGGGCTGGGGTGTCACCAGCAAGTGGGACTTTTCACACTATCGTGACACATCCCGCGTCACACACTTGTTGGTGGCAGATGTGTGTCATGTTAATGTTTCGTATAGCCAGCAGGAAGGTCTCACGTTCGGTCAGTATGAGGTCAGCTTCATTGATAGCTGTTTGAATTTCCTAGGAGGTCTTGTTCACAATTGGCTCAATGAATGAACAGCCAAACAAAGGCCATTACATATGGATCAGGGAATGTCCTTCAGATATTTTAAAAGAGTACTGCCAACATATACGCATGCATGATTTTTTTCCATTTGATAACATTTTATGTCTTTAATTGACAGGCTTTTCTTTAAAGCAGTTATTCCTTTTGTTCCCAATATGAATTATAGTCAGTTTAAAGTGGTTCTCACGAGATATAATTTTCCCAGTCTTCTCATTCTTAACATGATTTCACTACCAATTGAAAAGAAGAAAAAAAAATCCTCTTAGATATAATGATACTTAAATACAGCAGCCATTCAGATAACTTTGAAGACACAATGAATAACCATGTTTATCCAATAGGTCTACTTTTATATTAACAATTAGCAACGGCAGCAAAATCCCTGAGAAACTGACGATTTTACACTCCTGTCTTGCAATTTTTAAACATCAGTTTCACGAAGAGGCATGTGAAATATTATGTTAATTATCTCCTTACTTATTTACAGCAGTGAGCTCTGACAATTTTTCAGGGGGTAACACAGCTTCTGATTATGTGATGAGTAATAATGGACTAATATAGAAACCTGGAATACACCCCACATTTTTCTGTCCAGACAATCTAAACATCGTGACTGCTAATCTAATGATGTTCTAAAAGCTGTGAATATATTCTGAAACTGTGACTTCTTTTTCTGTGACTTGGAAGGAAAGAGCAAGTTGACAAGCAAAGTGAAGACATGCGACTGACTAACAATGCTGCAGTTCCACCAGCTGGTAAGAGCAAATAAAATATTCAGAAATAAGTTTCAGAAGATATTTCATATCATGCTGTCCTGTGAACCGTATAAACACCGATACAGAGATTAGCTTGATCTCCATGGAGCTGGGGGTTAAGGGCCTTGCTGAAGTGGCTATGGACGTGTGACTGTTCCAGCAAAGCGGGGCTCGAACCAGCGACCTGCCGATCGCAGGCAAGGAGGCTTAGGCCACTGAGCTACATGCAATTACAACAATAATAATAACAATAATAATAATAATAAAAATGCTTTTGCCTTCACCAGGCATTAGAGGTAGCCATGGGGACATCCCAGAATTAATAATAATAACAATCATCATCATCAACCCAGTACTGAATAAGCACTTGGAAGACTGATGGATTATATGCATAAATATTAGGATTATTTTTTTTTTACTACATTTAAACCAGCAATATTAACCAAGCTACGAAATATGATTTATAGGTATGCGTGTGAACAATCTGCTGCAGTGCAGCATGATCCTCCAGTGCAGCATGCTTCTCCAGTGCAGCATGCTTCTCGTGCAGCCGGGCTACTCTCGCTGTGACATTCTGACTGTCCTCCAGTCTTTTCAGAGACAAATTGCATCACCCTTGCCTCAGCTCCGGCTCTCTTAAGTACTCGCACTTGAGGTCTCTTCCCCTCCTGCCCCTCCACACGCTCTGCCCTCGCGGCAGCTGCCGAGTGGCTGGAATTAGAGGATTTGCCTTTATTCTTATGTCATTAACGGAACAATCAAAGCACATTGTTGCATATGTCAGAAACAAACAGAGAGCTTATCCTTTCTGGGAGACTTCATTTTGCAAACACTCGGACGTTTCCGTCGCCTGTGGACTCGCTCTAGTTTAGTCTAGTAATATTACAGCTGTCTGCCGACGGGTTTAGTGATTTTCTCCAGCGACCAGAAAGCAAGAAAACAACTCTTTTAATGTCCTCCAAAAATTATCCATGGATGCTGTCATATCCATTTTTTAAAAATTACATTTTGTTTATATAATTTATTATTATTATTATTATTATTATTGTTGTTCATTCAGGGGCCTGTATCATGATACCAGATTTCTTAGCTGGGGAACTTGTCACATTTAAGGTAGTCTGGGCTAAATGTAAGTGAATGAAGACAAAGGCCATTTAGACTGGGGCACCTTAAATCTGACAAGTTATACAGCTAAGCAAGAAATCTAGTTCGTGTTGCAGGCCCCAGGTAGTGTACAGTAGCATCACCAAGGTTGTTGGTTTAAATCTCGCCTCATCAATAAGGCCAGGAACACTCACTGACTCTTAACCCTCACCCTGTACTGTGATTTTGCACATCTATCTAGCTATGCCATGCCTCATACTGTGAACTTTTGCGCTGTTGCACACAACAGTTGTCTATATATTTCAATCCATCATGTACACCATCTAATTTTGGCACATTCTTTTGTGTGTGTGTGTGTGTGTGTGCGTGTACATGCTCTTTGACTGTGCGTTCCATGCGTCGTGCTTCCTGATTCACTGTGATTCTGTATTAGATTATTATTCATTTATCACAAAACCTTCATTAGTGGCAGTAAAATAACAGAAGGGAAATGCACAGTGTATCAGTACATCAGAGACCCGTGTTACAAAACTGAAATTCTCATTCTGCTTTTATTTATCAACTGCAATTTTGATTTGGAAAAGAACAGGAGTTGAAAGCTTGATAGAACTTGTTGAAATTAACCTTATGAGTGAATCAGATGCTGCCATTGGCTGCAGGAAACAGAAAGACACCTGCCGCAGAGAGACCCGCGAAAGTGGAGTGGCGTCACACGGGGATACCGCTGTGGCAGGGGTCTGCGGCAGAGAGACCCGCGAAAGTGGAGTGGCGTCACACGGGGATACCGCTGTGTCAGGGGTCTGCGGCAGAGAGACCCGCGAAAGTGGAGTGGCAAGAGCTGGCAGGGGACTGAGAGGGAGGAGAAACGTGGACTCAGGGTCCCTGAGGAGTCAAAGTAAGTCTGGAGATTCACCCTGGACAGGATCTCCACCCACCGAAAGGAATATTAGACATACAGCTCACATGTCTCTCCTTATAAGAGGAACGATATCCATGTTGAATATATATGAAGGAAGCTTAATCTGAGAAGCACTGGATTGCAGATCCTTGAGTCAGTAGCAGGTTATTTTGCTGAGCATTCTGTCGAATTTGCTCTTTCGTTTGGTTTGCTTTTCGTTTGGTTTACAGCCTTTAGATCAAAGTGGAGGCTCCTTACTATACGTCTAATGAATGAAACAGTGTACTTACCAAGGGGTTCTCTGTTTCACAACAGCAAAAAGACGTTTCTCCTTCATACTGATAAACATATTATGATTTGAGGTGCCAGGACTTCCACCTCTCTTCTCGCACGAGACTGCGTTCATCTTTTGAATTTTTGATGCAATATCTATAGAAATATGCACCTTCCTTTATTAATTATTAGCTTTCTTGTGATGTTCCACTGCTGACAATATGCAGGCCATTTCAGGCTGCACTGAGCAGATGAAATTTTCTTTCGGGCTGTCGGCTTCCCACTGTTTATCAACCGAGTCATTAGTAAATACAGAACAGCAGCATTCATCAATCGCTGCATGCCACCAAATAAATTCCATTCCAGAAGCACAATCCGTCCTTGCTGCTGTTTATTTGGCTTAGTAAATAGTTTGCGGGGGAAGTCATCTTCAATCATCTCATTCCACTGAGAGACTATAAGGTGTTCACTGTCGCTCAACAGAGAGATTTCAAACGTTTCTTTGAGGGATGTATCCAACTGATTAGTAAATGACAGGGGAGAATGTCTTTTCAGCCTTTTTTTTGTATTTAAAATCTTGGCAGGTCTTTTTACAGATTGTCTGAAACCTCATTTACGTTCGGAGTCTTTTTTTTTAATGGGAGCTGTCAGCGATAAGCATGTTAAGCTCTTGTAAGGAAACACTTGGTATTCTGTCAACGTCTTGTCTTTTATTGATGATTAAAGCCAAAGCTGTCAGACAACAGAGGGACAAAATATTAATTTTAATGCGTTTAAGTTTCTCAATTAAGCAAATTGATTCTGAAATGTTTTGAACTTTAAAAACCACAGATAATAGCAGATGCTTGGTGGTGTTTCCATATGCCAGGAGGAAAAGTGGCTCTCAAACTTACGATGTGTCAACTGTGGAATTTGAGGAACAGTAAGCATATGATCATTGGCTAATATTTACACAGCGTATAGTGTGTGTGAAAGTGTGTGTTAGTGTGTGTTAGTGTTTTCCCAGTGCCAGAAGAGTGTCACCTGCACTGTGTCCTGTGTTTCCTGGGACAAGCTCACTGGGAGCTCTGTCGGGCGATGGTCACAGAATATCTATAACTATAACTAGGATGTGGTCTAAATTTATAACATTTATTACATATTTGTTACACATCCTGCCACCATACTTGCAAATTCCATTTGAGTAAGATTCGGGTCAGTCGCCACGTACTCCAGTCACCTGCGAGTCCCTCCTGACCCACTACCTCGACACCCAGTCACAGACGCTCCTTCGCGTCACCTGAGCTGATAATCCCACTGAAACCAGAACAAACACTAAAGAGAGTCGATCGGCGAGTGATCTCGAGTCAATCCATCGGAAACAGCACCGCGATTTCCCGGGTCGATATGAGTCGCTTAAGCCTTAAAGGGCGATTCTGTCAGACTAACGGAGAGCTTTGTTGGTTTCCCTTCACATGGCGTGATTGTTTACCTGCTGAGACAGCAAGGGCTCTGTCAGACGCACATTAACTCTCCGTCGTAAGAGTCTGCCTTTATCAGGTCATCTCTGACCTCTTGTTACAAATATTCTGAACTTGTTCCCTGTAATGTACAATGGAAGCTTCCATGGAAGATAAGCAATATGTTTAAAAACCAAAGACCTTTGACTGTTCACATACAGTTCATTACTAGAGAAAAATATTTTTCAAGACCATGCACTACTTTCTTTCATGCTCACAATGACAATGAATAAGATTACTGTAGTTGCTTATTGATTATATATAATCTATATACCTTTTAATAGCTGATGTCATTGTTATTAATCACCAGAATCCTTAGAAAAGGCATGAACTGGGCCATTGCTGGCTTGTTTGACACGGTGGATCCTGCTCATTTTTATTCCATTCATGGTCTGGCTAATATAGTGAGTTGGTAATTCCTCAGCAATCATTTTAACATGGAGACCTGGAAACAAATTACAATGATTTAGTGATAATATTGAATGATGGACCCCACGCTAAGAATGATGGAGCCCACACTCAGAATGATGGAGACCACACTCAGAATGATGAAGCCCCACTCTCAGAATGATGGAGCCCACACTCAGAATGATGGACCCCACTCTCAGAATGATGGAGACCACACTCAGAATGATGGAGACCACACTCAGAATGATGGAGCTCCACTCTCAGAATGATGGACCCCCACTCTCAGAATGATGGACCCCACTCTCAGAATGATGGAGACCACACTCAGAATGATGGACCCCACTCTCAGAATGATGGAGACCACTCTCAGAATGATGGAGACCACTTTCAGACAGAGTCAGGGGGAGAGCTTAGACCAGTCAGGTACGCACATCATACCTATGACTTTTAGTAATGGGTCCTGATTCATAGGGTTGGGTATTGTCTGTTTTCTTTTTTCCAAAACCAACCGGTGCTAAAACGATACTTTTAAAATGGTGGTAATATCTGAATGGTACCTGCTCTCATGCTTAGCAAAAATAAGGCACAAAACAAAGGCCAGTGACATTAAAGAATGGCTTTTTTATTTCTAAGGCCAGTTTAATTTTTGTATTGACTATATTAACTTGACACCTTAAATATATATA
>JAODJU010000050.1:7254864-7290227 GCA_026776725.1 Gnathonemus echidnorhynchus | reverse complement strand
CACCCCCAGCCTCTCATTCATATACATTAAGCTTTATTCCAAAAACATGCCTCATTCCAACTACCCTATTTATAAATGTAAGTCTGTTTATCATTAATTTATGCAGAATATTCTTCATAACTTCATAATGCACCTGGCCTGTAATTTAACATTAAAAAGTCTTCGGTTGTCCACATACCGTGAGTGATGTCAGGATATTTGATATTAATATTATGAACTCCATAAACAAGCGAGCTATTAGCCACTGGGAAAGGACATGCTTGTAATTGTAATAGGCAGATATAACAAAAAATATTTAGGTATTAAGTCAGCAGAGGCTGGGTAATTTTACACTATATACGATTTGGTGTTTTTGCACTATGAGAGACTTTTTTTGTGAAATATTTATTATCAGCAATATTGTGGGAATATATTAGAACGCCAACGATAGGTTACTGGGAACCTGGATTCTATCCCAGTTAGTCCAGCGAACGAGGAAGGGGCCTTAAATGGGAGGCCAGTCCATCACTGGCTACACACAGATATTCCCATTGATTTATTCTTTTACCCAAAGCGACGTTCAGTTGAGAGAGCAGGGTCAGCCAGTCTATGGAGCAATTTCGGGGTTAGGGCCCTCGCTCAGGGCACAAACAGTGAAGTCACTCAGCCAACCCTGGGATGTGAACAAATAACCTTCCTATCACGGGCAAACGCTTAACTCACTTAAGCAAACATGAGGGCCAGTGACCCTGGAGATATGTCATCATGGTTAACATTAAACATCACCACACTGTTCCTCTTTGGAACATTTTATTTTGAAATCTATTGAGGATTTCATTGCCATTCAGTGATGTTCTGTGGCCTTCTAGAGAACCCAACAAGCACCTGTATTACGTCACATTCTCCATGACACTCCCGCCTAATACAACTTGATATTAGCAGATTCTTCAATATATTACCATGTCGCCCTTCAGAAGCCACTGAAGTGATTACTATGTAAATCTCATAAGAACATTGTGGATCAAACCCTCTTACCTACTGAGAAGAGCATGTATCCCATTGAAAGTCAGTGCTATCTTGTGGTGTTACCCGTCTTCCAGTCACTCCTCTTAAAGGTCCGGTGCTTTGCAACAAGGAACAAGGAAATGCATTTGTTTTTACTTGAATCCTGGGTTAACAGTATACATTTTTAATCAGGTGCGAACCTTTTGTGACAAGCCAGCAATAATGGGTACAGTGATGTTCATTGATTCATCGGTGGATGGAAATGTTTGTCTTTCATCGTAGAAGAATCTAAATGACAATTATGAAAGAAAACAATGGATCATTGGTGACAAGCGCAGATGAATGGAATAGAGACAGATACAATGTCTAGTCAAGTATTTAACATCTGTGATCTAATTATTGTGTTTACCGGAACCAAATGACTTAAAATGGATCTCTCTCCTATCCTGGTCAATAGTGTGGGGGGACCGGGCACTGGGGGGGTTTGCACTGGGGGGGGGGTGGTAGAGTCTATCCCAGCCAATACAGGGTACCAGCCTAAGGCTTCACCGTACACAGATGCCAGTGTATTGCGGAGTGATTTCTTTCATTAAATTGTTTAATATCTTCATTCTAAAAAAGAAAAAAAAGAAAAATCACACCAGTACTACACTGGCCTCCTCCAGATGGATGTTTAAAAAACATACAAACGACAACATGTTTTGCTTGTAAAAGGTTTGCAGGAAAAACTAGGTTTTGGCATGTTGAATGTCCTATATTGTTAAAAGCAATACATGCATTTTAAAACGATATAAAGAGTTAATTAAGTGCAATATGCAAAAATTCAGGTGATCCAAGCTACACACTCACACAGCCATTATTATTGTTATCATAAAACATATATATGATATATGAATGTATATCTTTTGAGATTAAACTGTAAGCATGCTTACCAATTAACCCCTTGCTCCATTACTGTCACGTCCATCCAGGCAGTGTGCAGGGTACATGCAGAATGTGACAGTAATTGATTGGAGTGCAATCTCATTTGAGGATTAAGTGCTCACATTCACGAGACATTTATTACATGTGCTGCCCCTGATTTGTGCCAGTTTGGAAGAACTTTGAAGTAATAATTATCCTCATGTGTACAATATGAATGTCCCTGCAAGAGGCGTTGAAATATTTTGATTTCTTACTTTAAATCCCCAGAATTAATGGCAGATATGATTTTATGAACTGTAAACTGTATCCCTATAGACTGCTTGTACTATATCACCCAGATTAATAATGCAGGCTTTGAAATTTTGTTGGGAATGTTTTAAAAATGAAGCAGTGTTATTATTTTCGAGAGCTCAGTGAAGTTCTGCTTCGAGCTGGATCCAGTGCTGCACAGAGTCTAATGAATGACGTCCAGTGTGCCACTGGAACCCCGTCGCTTCCCCCCGAGTGCAGGGTCAGCAGTGGGAAAAGGACACTTAAAGCTAGAAATGAAAAAGTTGGCATGCCATTAAAACTGACCTGCCTCTCCCATCAGCGCTCTGGCGTTTTATGTGGGGAGGGGGTGTCTGCTGGATCACAGCTGCTAGCTGCCTCATTAATTGGTTCCCTGAGTGACTAGCACACGGCGACTCCAGTGCTCTGTGATTGGCCCGCGTGCTTCTGCCGAATTAGCGCCACGCTAAGTTCTCCTTTCAACTCTTTGGGTCTTTGACGAGATTCTGCCAGCCAAAAAAAAAAAAAGAAGAACATGAAAATGTGCATGTCATCTGAAAAGCGAAGCTTTGTCTGATTTCGCATTCAGTGTTTAGGGGCCCTAATGATGCATTATTGCACTTGTGTCTCCACAGACTCAGTTTAAATAGCTACATTTCCTCTAGGTCAAATTGCTTTATTGGAGATGGCAATTCTGATCTCGCTGGATTTTTAAACCCCAGAAGTGCATGTAAACAACAGAAAGAGAGAGAAGCCAGGAGCAGCAGATCGCGCAGGTTTCATCCACACTTTAGCACCTCAAAGCCGAAAAACTGTTCAAACAACTTGTCTTTGAGGTTTGTGCCTGCAGAACATCAAAAGCACCTCTTTTACTTAAAAGGCACAGCTAATTGCTGGATTTTCCGTAATCTCATTAATATTCTGGGAATTATAAATTGTTGTGTGCTACTATTAATGCACATCCAGTCCATTTAATCTATGAACTTTTTTACTTAACTTTGAAATCGTGCCAGAATCCATGCTACACACACTATATTGCCAAAAGTATTGGGACACCCCTCCAAATCATTGAATTCAGGTGTTCCAATCGCTTCCACAGCCACAGGTGTATAAAATCAAGTACCTAGGCATGCAGACTGCTTCTACAAACATTTGCGAAAGAATGGGTCACTGTCAGGAGCTCAGTGAGTTCAAGTGTGGTACCATGATAGGATGCCACCTGTGTAATAAGTCCATTCGTGAAATTTCCTCACTACTAAATATTCCACAGTCAACTGTTAGTGGTATTATAACAAGGTGGAAGCAATTGGGAACAACAGCAACTCAGCCATGAAGTGGTCGGCCGTGTAAAATCACAGAGCGGGGACAACACATGCTGAGGTGTACAGTGTGCAGAAGTCGCTAACTATAGAGTCAATAGCTACAGACCTCCAAACTTCATGTGGCCTTCAGATTAGCTAAAGAACAGTGCATAGAGAACTTCATGGAATGGGTTTCCATGGCCAAGCAGCTGCATCCAAGCCTTACATCACCAAGTACAATGCAAAGCCTTGGACTCTATAGCAGTGGAAACGTGTTCACTGGAGTGACGAATCACGCTTCTCTGTCTGGCAATCCGATGGATGAGTCTGGGTCTGGTGGTTGCCAGGAGAACGGTACTTGCCTGACTGCATTGTGCCAAGTGTAAAGTTTGGTGGAGGAGGGATAATGGTGTGAGGTTGTTTTTCAGGGGTTGGGCTTGGCCCCTTAGTTCCAGTGAAAGTGACTCAATGCTGCAGCATTCAAAACCTATTTTTGACAATTTCATGCTCCCATCTTTGTGGGAAGAGTTTGGGGATGGCCCCTTCCTGTTCCAACATGACTGGCCTGCACAGAGCCCTGACCTCAACCCGATAGAACACCTTTGGGATGAATTAGAGTGGAGATTGTGAGCCAGGCCTTCTCATCCAACATCAGTACCTGACCTCACAAATGCTGCCCTAGAAGAATGGTCAAAAATTCCCTAAACCTTGTGGACAGCCTTCTCAGAAGAGCTGAAGCTGTTATAGCTGCAAAAGGTGAGCAAACTCCATATTAAATCCTATGTATTAAGAACGGAATGTCATGAAAGTTCATGTGTGTGTAAAGGCAGGCGTCCCAATACTTTTGGCAGTATAGTGTAAGTCATGCAGAAGCACTGGCACACTTTTGGTATAGAAATATAAATGTACTTCTAGAGGCCAAAAAACCTGTTTCTGATTCTGAGCGTTAACTCCCTAACAAAAAATAAAATAGGCAATGACATCTCAATAACGCTCAAAAATATAATTGCATATTTTCCTGCCAAAATCATTTCTCCACTTATCCTGGTCAGGGATGCAAGGGGAGCCTGTAGCCTATTCTAGGAAGAATACAGCACAAGGCTGGGGTGTACCCAGGGAGGTCTACCACGGGGCACATACACGCACACATACACCCACAAATGCCATGAGTAATTCAGAGATTCCAATTAGCCTGTATGCATATTTATGTACCGCAGGAGGAAACTGGAGAACCTGACGGAATCTCGTGCAACAGAGTGAGAACGTGAAAAATAAACACACAAAAATGCAAAGTGCAAAACGTGCAGCCCTGAAACCGTTAGGCAGGTCCAGATAGGAAAAATTCTGGTCCAAGGTTCTGTTTCAACCAACCAGTTGAGCATAAGGAGTCACAGTCACAGAGAACTCAGCTGGTTGGTTGAAACAAAACCTTGGCCTGGATTCGCACTTTCTGGACCTGAACTTTCCACCTCTGCCTGTAATCGATTACTTTTGTGAGTAACGTCCCCAACACTGTTGCTACCCTCTGAACCACTTTGACCATATTTTCCCATTTATATGAAATTAATTTATATTAAAACACATTTGATGCCACACGCTTATATATCCATTAGTGCATATCACATGTTTAAATAAGTACAATAAACTTACGGAAAATGTACACACTAACTAGTCTTTCTCACTTAAAACTATTGGCATAATCATTGTGTACTCAGTGTCACACATTACAGCTTGGGTTAAATTTTCCAAACAAATGTTTATTGTGATTCATTGTCAACACCCGGGTACTGTTCCTGCACCCGTAATCAATTTTCAATTCCACTACAGGCCTCATACCTGCAAAATTTATTCGTATTTTATTTATTCCATACAAATGTCATCCAATATGTTTTCCATCCTTTAATGGCTTTTCAATAATGCATGAAAGAAAGGAAGATTTATGTCTTATTTCCTGCAAATACGAAGGTCAGTTCTCGAAGGCGAAGTGAATGCGATTCATTCTTTTCATTGTCAGGCGTCGTTAAACAGATTTGTAAGTTCTCCACTCCACAGACAGTGCCTGGCGGTCGGTGTATTAAAATAATCAAAGGAATAAATTAGTCTCTTTATAGTCCAAACAACCATCAAGTGACCCAATGTTATGAGTAATCGGCTAATTATAGCAAACGGTTCCTAACGTTTTTGATGCCACAGCAAGAACCAAGAGTGGTGCGACTCAGGGTTTGTAATTCCAACAACAATACCAGCTAATTAGGGGAACCAGGAGAACAAAAATGGACATTCAGAAGACCACATCAGTGCAATACCTCAGAGGCGAAGGCAATCATTTACTCCAATATTACTAATGGATACAAAAGCAGAGAAACAGGCGAGAATCCTCATGCAGTTTCTTGCTGCTGTAGCTGAAACGTGCCAAGGATTGTACGTCAGGGATGTTCAATTATGGCAAAAATAATAATCACAATTGTTCTGGTTGATACTGAGATCATGATTATTTAACCAAATCAAGTGTGAGTTTTCCGTGCTCTCTGTTCCCAGCAGTAGTCAAATTTACTATTTAAAAGACACTTTTGTAAAGTGTCTTGTAATGACTGATGAAAAGCAAAGGACATAGTTTTTTCGTTAAAAGATCTCCATCGTTTTCTTGTTGATCGAGTGTTTCTTGTCGTAAATTGATGGAGTAGAACTTGTGTTCTTGCACGTGCGTTGTCCAAATTGGACTTGCAGTCTGAAACATACGATAGTAACTACAGTAACCTGTATTCAAAAAAAAAAAGATGACCAGTGTGGTACAGAAGACAGATGCATTGTCCTAATCCCACAGTATGCTGTACATTAACGCAATTAAAAAAATAAAGCATTATTCTTTTAAAATCAATCATACATGTTAACACGTTAACTTTAACAGCCTTGGTTTACAGTATAGATATGCATTATATGCAAAGAACCTTGAGACTAAAATTTTACAAAAGCAACTGGCCACTAACAACGTTTGTTTTATTAATATTAATCTGAATGCATAGAGTGCGCGAGATGCCATCACTTGGTTACTGGTTTGTTCTTTAGGGCGTTGATTCTTGAGATTTGATTGAATTTCACACAATAGATCTCAGCTTGACTCTCAGCATTCCAAAGGTAATTAGGGTAATTGGTCTTGTAATAGCCCAAGGGGTATATTCTCATGTCAGCAGTCTTCATGCTAAAGGAATCAAAGGAAACCCATTCTGATTTAAACACAATTTCCATCTGACAACAAATACAGAGTGCAATATTTATTCAGAGAGCTGAGATTCTGAAATAGGAGACGGGCTAAGCACAGACTTAGTAATTTTTATGTCTTTGATGACAGGTAAGTATTACTGCATCATAGTCAATTTTTAATTATTTGTTTTCACCAACGTTTTAAGTATAGCTTATGGTGGATCTGTAGTCCATATTAACTTAAGCAGTGGGTCTTATTAGGTGATGCATAAATATTTCCTAAATATGAAGATGGAATATGTGATTAATTATACGACAGTCAGGAATATGCAAATCCAGTACCTGGATTAAGAAATGTTTGTGCAAATCCCCCACTTGACACATTTTTAGAAAAATGCCCCCATTCTGCTACTCCTGCCTACAGTGTATTACTTGAATTATGTAAACACCTCATACAAAGCATGTGTGGAAAAACTGTGCATCTCATTTATTACAGGATGTATGAAGTGCGTCTTACGGCGAATCATCTACATCCCTATTTATATCTTTCCTACTAATTAAACAAATAAAAAACTGACTAGGACACAGTAATATGTACCTGTCACCAATGACATAAAATTACCAAGTCTATACTTTACAGTGCCAGTACTGTGTAATGTTGAACCAGCTCTCACCATAATTTGGAGTGATTGTGTATTGTTAATATCTCTCTTTGCAGGCTATTTGGATGTGATCTCCATATCCATGTGTTGCTCGATTTGGAAAGCGTAGCTGCGACAACTCCTAAATATATATATTCCATGTTCTCTTTGGCAATCTTCTTAGTGTTAATCGCTAATTTTGCAAATCCGTTGACTGATTAGTAATCCTATACTTCAAAATGAGATAATGGTAATGAAACGATGCTGTTGTTTGTCGTTGATTTCTATAGCAATTCTGAAATTCACTTCCCACCGTCGCTGCCCTGCTGAAGAAAAAAATCGCTTATACTGGTAGCTGGTTTTAACTGGTCTAAGATGGTCTTAGATGGTCTTATCCCAGCTCTTGCTGCTCTCTGTTTAGCTGGGTGGGTCACCAGTTGGTCATGCCAGTATGACCAGCTAGAATGACCATCATGAGCTGGCATGACATGCTAAACCATGATGCAGAAACACACTCTAAGCTGGTCAGCTATCATAAATTGGTCAATCAGCTATCCCAGCTTAAACTGGTCTGGTTGGTTTTCTCAGCAGGGGCTGAAGTCACCCCCTTCTTGAGGAAACTTTATTTTTAAATATTCTCCAGTCAAAATTGTGATGCCCAGCAAATCTAACTAAAATTGGGAAAAGGTGAAATAAAAATACCTGCACTATTAGACTTTGCTATCAGACACTGGACTATATCATTAAAAGGGGGCATTTATCACGACTGCATTTAAAAAAAATAATGCAATGATAAAATCAGTCATAATTGTTCATTTACAGAGGAATCGTAAGGCTGTAATGTGCTCACATGTGCCGCTCTGGTTCCTCATCAGCAGACACTATACTCCGTCTGACGTCCCCCTGCTGCACTCTCTCTCTGTTTCACTTCAGCAGATTCTGTCTCCTAAGAGCCTAGATCCTTCCTCCCTTGTGAGCGGAGTGTGTCAAGTTTATGCACATTTTTTTTCTCCATTTGTAATTTCAAGGCTTCTTTGAGGCGAGGGGAGGGATGCTGTCGTCGCCGAGGGAGGCTGTATTTGTCTTTTAACTTCGGATCCCCGTTGAGTTGAATTAAAACTTCTAGGGCTCTGGTTGTGATATGCTGCCGGCTTTATGCTCCAAATGGTCATTGGGGAATCTGCCCTGAGGTGAGGACGGCTTGACGGAGGTTAGGCTCATATCAGGGGATGTGTACAATAACATACCAGTAAAGTTTTCTCGTTTAAATGTTTGTTATTTTATCCCATAAAGACAAGTCTTAGGTCTTCCTTTTTGACACAAAGGGCATTAAATACTTTCATTTTTCATTTCATTTTTACAAATACAGTATTTCTCACTAGCTTAATGCTATATTAAAACGAGTACTCACATTAATGATAGTCATTGCTAATGCATGCCTTTCCCTTTAAGTTGAATAAGGATATGTTCCTTAGTTTAAAGGTAATTACTCTTATTTTTCTCAATAAAAAAACTATCATGGCAAATTGATAATCAATTCACATTTGCAGATGCAACTTAATTATAAATTATTATAAATTCCATAAATTATGGAAGTATATTAGGCCATCTGCAGATGACACACAGATACACATAAAAGGGCTATTATGCTGTACTGGGCTTCTGCTCAGGGCTGGGTTTGTTTAATATTACCTTGTCTTAATGAATTAGTATCTAAATGTAACTGCAGATCATTTAATCTATTAGGCTACATAAATATTGCTGAAGTCAAATTGACTCTTTTTATTCTAGAACTGGGCAGAATTCCCGTACTTTTACTGTTTATTAAAATCAACACAATAATCTGTGCATTTCATATAACAGACTCACAAATATCTCTTTTCAGATCCTCACACTATTGAGAGCCTTCCAATTGATAGGCTTTATAAATACCACTCTGGGTTTGTTTATATTTTGTGACGAATAAAGTAAGTTCATGTTTGAGTTCACGTGGTTGAACATCATTGATAGCACTATATGAGATTTTTTAAAAAAATGTGTGTCACAATGAATACCAATTATACAAATACAGCATTTCAACGAGCACTATTTCTTCTATAGTATAAGTCCCGTATAGGCCAGAAAACAGAAATATTGATGTTGAAAAATGACTGAATTCCAATTTTGTGGTCTCTTTAATCAAGCTGTTTCTTACTGTGGATCAGATGCTGGTTGAATGTAGGGGCTGCTAGCAGCTGATCAGATGGGAAACCCCCCCCCCAAAATGAGGAACCTGATGGCTCTACGGAGTAAATGATCACACATCGATCTTTCGATCGATAAAATCCACAGCATGTTCAGTTTCCACCGCTGGCTACAGAACACTGATTGAACAGCTGAACAGTGGTCACCAAGTGAAAAAGTCAGCCGGCCACGAAGGTCCAAGCAATTAGTCTCTCCAAATGTGTGATTAATCACTCAACTGGAAGAACAATTTAACTGCAAGCCTCAGCGTGAGAAGTGCCGGGAGAATGAGGTGAGAGCCACACTTAAACAGACCCAGGTAGTGCTGGACAGACTTTAAAACTGGTTGGAGCAAGACGATTTGATTAACTTTTATTTACTGCTTGGTCAACATGAGCTTACAAATTCTATCAGTTTTTCAGTTTCTAAAACTGTCCATGGGGGAAGTGGATTTAAAGTTGCCTTAAAAACCTTTGGTAGACTTTACTTTTCTTTCAGGATGAGTTTGCTTAATTCCGATTTGTGCTAACCAATGCAAAACATGCTTATTTTGAATCCAAAATAGCTTAAAAATTCACTCTATTTTATTTTGTAATTTGTCATGTTTTTATCTGCTAAACAATCTTGAAAAATAGTTTAGTAAATTTAAAAAGTGTGGTAGTATCTCTGCTATTATTATTCTGTACTGGGAAATACAGTTAACAATAACAGCACGTTTTGGCCTATGGCAAAATTAAGCAATTTCTATTCTCACCCTACAGTCATTATTAAGAAATTAATTATTTATTGTTCTAAGATACAAACAACTTTAGTAATCCCTTTCCTTTGACTAGGAAACTTTGAATTTTCTTTTTGCAAAAACTCCTTACAAGAAGCACAGTGACCTGATTCCATAAGTTACTTTCGGCATACGTCAGATGTGTTGTGTGACCAAGTTCACACAAATTAAATATGGGAAGATCACATGATTATTTGTCCTGTGAGGTATTACTTTCGTGTATATTATTATCTTAAATTAAAAAATGATTCTTTTTGGACATCTTTCATTTTTTTATTTCATTGAACAGTTCATTTCATTATGTTGGCTCTGGCCTGTGAGTATTTGAAAAATATCAATCATATCAAAAGCACTGTAATTAAAACACCCTGGAGTAATGTCAGTCTTTCAAAGTCTGAATGCTTAATATTTTGATAAAACAATAAGAACAATAAGAGACATCTTTTAAAAATGGACCATTGGAAACCTAACATTCATGTAAATTCTTACATGAGAAATGAATCCGAAATAACACAAATAAATTGAAAGAATGGCACAGAGTCAGAGAGAATAAAGTGTATCAAAGTGATTAATTCCTTTGCTGGAATCTGAGGTCGCCATGCCGACTCACAAATTCATCAGACATCCACTTATTCCAAATCAGTACTGCCGTAGTATCAGATGTACCAAACCATTCGTTATGTTACATTTCATGAATATTTAATACATTACAGCTAAGGAAACAAGCATTTAGTTAATCACTTCATGGAGGACATCCATTTTCCATAAGTGCTTACCCAGCTCTGGGTAACGGCATGTCTGGAACCGATCCCGGGAATTGCTGGGCAGAGATGAGATAACGTCCATCGTAGGGTGCGCACGATCACACGCGATCGTACACTATGGCAAATTTAGGGGCACAAATTCACCTAAACTGTATACATTGGGCTGCGGAGGAAAGGCACAGCACACACAGATGGGCCACGCAAGCACAGGGAACGGAAAGCAAAGGCAACATCGGGGGTAAAGTGCTAGTTAACGAGCCTCCAAGCCACCCTAGATCATTCCGCGGAAATAATTCCACCAAGAAGCTACAATATTTAGCTCGTTAATTAGTTCGCCATGTGTTAATTACCAATTGTTGCTCTTGAATAAGTACAGGAAATCTCTAATGGCAAGACCATATGTTTCTAGCTCAGCTTGACTCTCTCATGATTTGAATACAGCATTAACACTCTCCCGTAGTGCCACCTTTTGTAAAATCATAACCCTTTACCTTCACACGTAGCTTACTTGTATTTTCATCCATATTGCTCATGGGAGTATTATTGCAAAATACAAACACACAGAATACGCATCTTGCCGTCGAGTGCGAGTGCTTATGTTGAGAGAATTTAGCGTAACTTTCATCAATGAGAACAAGTGGTCAGTGTATTTATAACCTTTCATTTTGATAAGGGCAGTTATAAAACTGTAGACTTCCTTTATTTCACTGAGGCACAAAGCTATGTATGGCTCAAGGCTGCCAATTAAGTGTAGGGCTGCCCATTCACTCGTAATGCATGCAGAACAGAATCTTCACGGTCTTTGAGGACAGCCCATCAGTGTGAGCCATCTTCAGTCAATGTCACACCCCCTACCCCTGATTCACATTCTCCACCTCAGCCTATAGACTCACCTGTGCCAGCTCCACAGGACGCTGGATCGGATCAAAGAGCCGGTGTGGCTACGGGATGGAAGGACCCAAGGGAGGGAAAACGGCTTGAGCAGAAAGATCGATCTTGCTAGCCAATCCTGACCGAAAGCGGGGGTCAGATCATCTCAAACTCTCAATGCCAAAATGAGTTAAGCCCAGTCATAAAATAAAGCATAGTGGCATATGTATACAAGTCCATATCAGTGGGAAATGAGCATTTTGAATCAATAAGTCAGGGGGGAGATTACTGCAAAATTTCAAAGGGAGACAAAACTTTGAAGACATTAACTCCACCTTCATTATAGCGACGCTCTTAATGACGAGACATCTTTGTGCCAGACACAAAGCACATAATGAAGGTGATGTTAATTGGATTCAATGCATCTGGGAGCCAAGAATTAAATCAGAAGAGAAAGAATAACATAATGCATTTAAATGCATTTAAATCAACTTGCCTCGGCAGCCCCTGAAAGGAATGCTTAATGAGGACATTTTGGACTTGAGGAAATAAACAGCTGCAAGTTAAGGGACATGGGACAGAATAGCAATCTCCGAGTTTAAAAAGAGTAGGTCCTATAACAAATGAAATGAGCGAGACGCTGGGCTCTTTCCAGAGCTACATGGCTATATTTGTAATATACAGTGCAGTAGGTAGTCACCATTATTTTGGTGGTTATGCCTTGTATAATTTCAGCCCAGCTCTGCAGTAACACTGAAAACAAAGCCTATTGCTCATTTAGCAGAACCCCCGCTCTCCTGCTGATATATGCCTTTTACTATTAACAATTTCATGCATGACATCAGATAATTGCACTAATTGCTACGCGTGGAGAATATTCAGAATGGGCTTACAGTGGAAACTGACAGGCTGAGAAGTTTTAGGGTAATTATTTAAAAATGTGGGAATGAAAATCTGCATCCATTTGCATACCTGGGCGTCTTTAATGCTGTTGCTGAAGGTGCAGTTACTGTAGGGTGGCAATACACTGGCATTCTCTCAGCATGGACAACGACCAGGTCAGGGGGTGGTTAAAAGTCTCCTAAGTGAATAATGTGCATCAGAAAACAAATCAGGGTATCATGCACTGGGATGGATTTAAGCGTACAGTGCAAGAGTTTCTGACTCGCATCAGGTACGAGGAATAAAAGTCTCAACAGTCAAGCATGTTATAAATATTTTGGGGCTAAAAATATCTAGGGGGTTAACGAGAGAACTCGTTTACATTGTCTGGATCACGAGTCGACTTCAAAGGCGAC
Organism: Gnathonemus echidnorhynchus; assembly: GCA_026776725.1. Lineage (NCBI taxonomy): Eukaryota > Metazoa > Chordata > Actinopteri > Osteoglossiformes > Mormyridae > Gnathonemus > Gnathonemus echidnorhynchus. The sequence continues at coordinate 7,276,973 of JAODJU010000050.1, read as the reverse complement.
GGAGTGTGCGTTTTCTCTGAGGACACGCGAGGCATTAGCTGAGATATGAAACAATTCCGACTCGATTGACTGCCGAGGCATGACACGTCCGTGGAAATCAGAAAAGAACCGATCGTGGAGGAAGCCCGAGAACAAACGGCCAAATAGCTAGCTAACTGATCGCTAAACAGGTATGGCGTTTATGGAATAGATTTCGTATGGCACATGTTTAATTTGTTACGGTGGAAGTAGAAACGGGGCTGCGAGGAAAAACATGGCTGATGGGACAAATAGGCTATTTTAGAGGTTTTCCGGAGCGACAGGCTTTAATCAAGGTGATTATGTTCGGGGGGGTTGGGGTCTGAGTTGTCATGCCAGAGTAACGCTCTGAAAGGCAGGCTGGGAAGAATCCTCTTAAAAAACAGGATTAGACCAACAGCTAGATAACATCAGGGAGTAGTGAAGACTCTTTTCCCGCAAGCTGGTAGGCTGCAGTCAAAGCTAGCTTAAGCACGGTTAGGTGGACGATTCCGATGTCCTCTCCTGCTGCGGCCTTTAATCCTGCTGATAATTCCCTCATATTTCATTTTATTCTTTCATCTTGTTTTTTCATTTTCATTTCATATTTCATTCATAGTTCATTCATATAGCGATCCTTGTGGTGGTGCATTCCTTTAACTATTATGCAGTCATAATATCTGAATATCCATCCATATCTATGCTTTACTTTCATTAATCATTCAGTTTTATTCTTTATGTGCTGCCTGGACCATGAATCTGCCTTTGTATTTATGCCAGCTCTACTAGCAACATTCAAATGTATGTTTATATAGCAATGTTGTATGTTCTTAATCATCAAACATAAGAACATTGGGCTGATTGTCCATCTTTCAGAGAAGATTGTGTGTTTTCATAAGGATTGTGCGCATTCATGTATATTCATGCGCTTAGCTGCAAGCTATCGCTACGGTGAGAAGTTTTGGTGAGATGAAGAACGAATATCTCTGTGCTACGAAAGGCCGAACTGCAGCTTCTGAGGGAGCTATGGCAGCGGAGTGATGAACGGCTGAAGATGAGACCACACATGAACCCAGCAGGGGCCAATGCCAGTCCTTGACAGTCCATATGAACAAAGAGTCAAGTCCAAGAGTCACAGCAACTCAACCCACAGCATGACTCTACCCTTGAGAGAACGAAATCTTTCGAAGAAATTCGTGCTTAGCCGCATCTGACTTACCTACTTTCAAGATTCCACTTAAACAATGGTCCACAGTAAACAAGAATAAAGTTGCATTTTACAGTAATACGGAATACTCATAAATATTTTTTTCCATGTAAATAATGATCTCAACCCACAAATCCAGTGTGTGCCTCTCATAAATTTTCTAATATCTCCTGGGTTGCTTTATTATGATCAAATTAAATTGTATGGCATCTTCTCTGTCATTCAAGTACTCCCACGTATGTGCGATTGTTTACAGACTTGTGTTGATGTGTTATTTTTGCGTTTTTATAGTGGTTTTTTGTTGAAGAGAGTCACAGATCCAAACGTGGAAATTATTCCTGACAAGGCAGTGTTGGTAATAGGGTTTTTTTTCATATACAGTACACTCCCTCTGATGATACATAAAGAATTAGATGCATGCAGCTGCTATGAATCCTTGTTGTTCAATTTGCTCCAGTGAAATGTCGGTTGCAGAAATGGCTAAGAAAATAAGGATACAGAATTACTCAAAGTCTAAGACATTGCCCTAGTAAGATATTTACTGAGCTGCAAAGTAATGTTTCCCATTCCTTTTGGAGGTCACTTGATGTCATCCTTTGAGGTGACATGATGTCATCCTCTGAGGTCACATGATGTCATCCTCTGAGGTCACATGATGTCATCCTCTGAGGTCACATGATGTCATCCTCTGATTCATGAGAATCTGTCGGATAAGTTAGCGGTCATCTCTGGCATTTGAAAGTCACTTCCACCCTCTATCTGGCTGGTTTCTGGTCGTTCCCAGTGTCTCCTGTTTAATGTTGTTCTTGTGTTCTGCTGTCTTAGAAATTAACCTGGAAGCAACCTGCTGCTCAGTGTAGCCTCCTGCCAGCAGAACCAGGATTAAGCCTGGATTTAAAAATCCAGATTAACAAAAAATATATGGAATGGTCTCTTAATTTTTTCCAGAGCTATATATTGAAATAAATGAGAAAACCGCAATGTGAGACTTTCGGTATTTGTTGTGTTAGGGATTTTTGGCACTACTTATAACATATAAAAGTTTTTTTTATATAGCAGCATCATTTCATTCCAGCCAATATTTGCAAAGACAAAACATTTACCATAGATTTGCAGCATATTGCAGCCCAGAGCTGTTTTCCAGATTCTCTTTTCACCGAGATTGCTCTGTAATGAATTAGTGTCTGACTATAAACATATTTTTATTACAGACTTCTCTAAACTTGTCAGCAACCTTCCACAACGTAAAGCTCATGGTTAACACTAGTAATTTAATTACAGCTTCTATGGAGAACGCGAATCAACCACTGTTACAGATTTTGTGACAAAAACTAATCATCATCAGTGCTGTACAGTGCATACTGATATTTTACTGAGAGAACTGAAAACCAGTTGTAGCATAAACATTCGTTGTCTATCTCTCTATTTTCCACGTTTACCCCTTATGGGGTAACAGAGAGCCGACCCTTGGTAGCATGCATGAGGAACAGGAACAGCCAGGATAGGATGCTAATCAAGGACACGGACGTCTACACTCAGTCTATAGGAAATTTAAGGGCGCCAATCCTTCTGTCAGCATCCCTTTTGGACTGCAGGACATCCCTCAAGTGTAGGGAGAACAGAGGAGGGGAATTGCATAATCACAGACCTTGAATTTACATTTTAGCTACATGTGTTTCTTTGTGTGTGTGCCCTGTGATGCTGTACTGGAATGGCAGTTAGATGGACGGATGGATGGATGGGTGGATGAGTGGATGGATGGGCAACAGAGCAGAAATAATCCAATGCCTGAATAACCAGAAACATTCCTAGTTGTCAAAAATAATAAAACTAAATACATTTTTTTAGTCTTACCCTCAGAGTAAGAAGATATTTGTTGTCTGCCATAGCTCACCATTTTACTGGGATAGTAGTTTGAAGACACATGCAAATAAATGTGTATTGGAAGGTGGATGTAAATATAGAAAAGCATCTACATGTAAAAATATTCCGGTGAATTCATAATGCCAGTGAGTTGTTTTGCTTGCACTGGTCCAAGGTCAACAGCATCACAAATTCTATTGAGTTCCCGGATATTTTGGCCAAAAATTCAGTTGCCTCTGTCATGGGGCTGAAACGCTGGTCTTCCAGAACAACACTGACCTCACGTACACATCAGCGTCTAAGTAACACTTTGCAATTCAATCTCGAAATGTGAACTACCAGTTATATGACAAACTAATGACAGCAATATAATAATCGAGGCAATGCCAAGGATGTGCAAAGATTGTACATAGAGTAATGGTATTACAACCTTATAATTCAGTTCTCATAAATTATTATCTATTATTATCTCATAAAGTATTATAGATAAGGGACCAACATCTTCCATATAGAAAGTGCGTAAATATCAGAAAGAAGAGTGTTGGTGATCAATGTTTTTGGAAATCAATTTATAGTTTGATAAATGGGCAACTTCCATTGATTCCATTAAATTATTAAAGATAGTAAATATTTTCCACATTGCAAAGTGTTGTTTTGCTTTATTGGTGGGGGAGGGGGGGGGGCAGTGACATTAGTATGTACACCCTTTGTTTGGTTTCTGGAGCTTTCTTACCCGAATTGTCACCTTATCCGCAAACCAGAGCCACGGAGTCTGCTGCCCACAGGCTGCCTTCTGTGAAGGGATGCAGTTAGCATGACGCTACGGCTAATGCCAGCTTCCGCCGCTGCCTGCCTGACTGCAGACCGAATGCGGCTTAAGCTCGCAGCGTCGCAGGCCAGAGGATCAAGGGGGGGGGGGGGGAAGAAAGCTTCATTAATCTCCCGCTTGCGCCGCAGCCTCCTGACGCCGCTTTGAATCCGGCATCTGATGGCGCCTCTGTGTGGCATCTGAAACGCTAACATTAGTCTCCGGCGAACTCCTACGGCACGCCACGCGTCTCCTGGAAAGAACAAAGATGCTACGGCTACCCGGCCAGCTACACGAGATGAAACACCCCTCCACAGAAAGAAAAGCAGTCCTGCCACTGCAAACCCGCTCCAGCAGAAACCAAACTAAAGTAATGATAAACACAAGTTGGAGAATAAATCCCCCCCCAAATTCTGAAGATCTTCAGTGAAATTAATTATTATCCTATTGTTATGTTTTTTTTTCCAACCTTGAGTGGAAATAAACTCTCATATGCAAACACACAGACAGGACGTATCAAGTTCAGGGAAAAGATGGTTTTTAGCTTTGTTTTTCTTCATTTTTAATTTTTTTTTGTTTTTTTATTCCTTTCTACTGTCCGCTTTTTTCATGTTCAAAGCTCTGGTAACGATTCTTTACTAACCCTCTAAGGACTAAGGGAAGAAAAGCATAATCACTGTGGAGAAAGAGAGCTGAAGAAAAGAGGGAGTGGGTGTTATTTATAACACGGGGAAGCCAAGATGCATAATTAGCGGTGATGACAATCTCAGTCTTTATAACGTGATTATGACTCGTCTGCTGGGCCACGCAGCACTTTGAACCTCTGCAGGGAGCGAAGCAGAAACAGCACGCTAACACCTTGTCTAACAATCTCACGCTTGTTCCGCAGAATTATTATATTTCCGACGTGAAATCCCATGCAAGATCGCTTCTGAATCTTACCAGACTTAGGAGGTTGCGTTTGTCTTTTAATAGGTCCTTTAGGTAGCAGTCAAATAAAAACGCATGATTGCTGATCCTTCCTTATTTCTGCAATTACCGCAAATCTCATTAAAGGGAACATGCATTATTTAAGTACCAAAAAATCTAATCTTAAAACGTGTCACTGGCAATTAGTGACATATTTCTGCATGGTTATAATAGGCTTTGGTATGGCTGGTGCATCACTGACGTGACACTTTATAATTTACTTATCCATTTATTTATTTATCAGTGGCGGAGGTGACCTCAAATAGAAGCGTACGACTTGTTGGTTAGGTACAGTCCATTGTAACTACTGGTAACTACCAAAGAAATTAATTTCAGGTGGTCACCTTTATCTGGGACAGGTGTTCTTTGCACACAAACGATTGTGGGAGATGGAGGTCCTGTATTTCATCTCAGGAAGCATGGGGGGGTGGATGAGGCTGTAGGTGGCAGAGGTGGGGGGGTTCCCATATCATATGCCAAGGGAGAACATGGAGACAGAGAGCTAAGGGGAAACTGAAGCAGCAGTCTTGCAGAGGTGAGGTCAAGGTGTTACCTACTGATCTACTGTGATACACAATGCTCTCCTGAACCCGGCACTAGATACGGGGCTGGAAGGTAGATGGACTGTTAATAGCTATTTAAGCCACATAACCATCAGCATTGTTTGATGTAGGTCTTGTGTGTCAGAATCAGAAAAATGATGGAAGCCCCAGGGCGTCACTACAGATGGGTGCCCTTCAGTGCTAAGCTCGCTCTCACCTACGTCTGTGTTTGTGAGTCATGGAGAGCGGTATGGGGTAGGTGAAGAGAGGCCTTCCTTACAGGGATCAATAAAATGTCATTATTATTGGTATTGTGAATGATCAGGCTTCATAACATTGTTCTAGTGAGGATGAGATGAGATCCTCAGAAAGTTTATCGGAAAATTCTGTTTCTTTTACATAAAGTGAAGATATGGTTGAGAAGTCCTCACCTCTTCAGCTAGTCACCGATGAGCGAGCGGGTGCCAAGTTGTCACAAGAAGCGATTGTTTAGTATTCCGGAGTTTCTGACATAGGTACTGAGCTCACGGAGTACAGAAGCTCTCCCTCCCCCGCAAACTCTGCAGACATTCTCAGCAAAGAAAGTCGTGTCTCCCAACAAAGCAAAATCCGGTCCCTTAAACACTCTGAGGGACATCTACAACACTGGCCGCTCCGTCTTCACAGAGCCTTTGAGAGACAGTTGGGCGGGTCCAGCTAGAATCTGCTGGTATGATCAAAGACAGCAAAAAAATCAGCTCTGAGACAAAGACGTTACATTCAGCCTCTGAAAAGGCACTCAATGTATACAGCTATATAAAATAACCAGGTCAGGTCTGTAGGAGTTGATATTTCCTGAATTAAAAATGACTCTCCCTTATCAAAATCCATTGTCCTACAAAGCCTGAATGTGCCACAAGCCATGTTCCACGTTCAAATATTCATTTAAAACACCCTATTGATGTTTTTGAATGATATAACATCTCGCCAATGGAGCTCAACATCTACGAGTGGAGAAATAGCCTCCAGCCTCGGCCCTGCAAAAATATTGTCCAATTATGGGTAGTGGGCAGATCCTCTTCAACAGCTAATTATTCTCTTTGGGCCAAAGACGGGAGACGTAAACCCCTCTGAACAATTAGGAAGGACGTACTTCTTCTCGTTGTTAGGACCGACCTGCCTGAGCCCTTTGGCCCTTTTCTCCTCATCAAGGTCAGTCTTCCTTTCTAGCTAGACTTCCCCAACCCTCTAAAATGTCCCAGAGGCTCCTCACTCCTGAACCGTCGTATTACGGGCATTGCGTCATATGTCCTTCACTTCTTATGCCCCTAGCAAGTTCAATAAACAGCTGCCACCTCTGCTCTTCTGAGTCTGGCCAAGTAAAGGCCATAGAGACCCAAGGGGCCCAGTTAATTAGAGCCCATGTAACGAGCTCCCATATCCGATGCACAGAATGGGACCTCGCACCCACACTGAAGTCAAACAGTGCAAACAATGAGGGCATACAGTAGGCCTTTGTGTAGGTTCATGTAAAGTCAGATGACACACAGAAACGTTATAGGTGAACGTTATAGGTATCTGGTTCCAGCTGGGACTAAACGTTTTTTTTTTTGCCCATTGTGAGAAGCAGCTTTTAGGTTAATCTTCTATGTTTAGTCTTCTGTATTAGTGCAGTTTTGTGGGTTTGCTTGGTTGGACTATTGAACTTGGAGTAGGACATTCAGCAGGCATGGGGTCACCTTCAGCATGGGGTCACCTTCAGCATGGGGTCGCCTTCAGCATGGGGTCACCTTCAGCATGGGGTCACCTTCCACGTCATGTATACACTCTTTCCATTTGAAGCATTACTGCCCTGTGCTTGGTCATGAAAAATTCATGCATCATTTTTGAACAGGCTTTTTTATATTAAAAAATGCTGTATGATGTATAAATGAAGTATTGTTAGTTTAATAGAATGAAAATTTAATATTAAAATGGACATGAATAAGGTAAATAAATTAGAATGTTAAATATATTCTATGGCAAAAAAACTACTCAGATAAAATGGGCATCAGCTTCAGTTCATTGTTGTTTGAGGGCATTGAGGGCTGCTCTCTTAAGATCCTGCGTCTCAGTTGGGTTGAGGTCTAGACTTGGACTTGGCTGTCCCAACACCTTGATTTTCTTCTTTCGCCATTCAGATGTTGATTTTCTGGTGCCCTTGGCATGACCAAGTCTCAGCACCGTTTAAGGTTGCACAGATGGCCTCACAATTGTCTCAAGGATAGTCATCAGCCCATCCATCACCTTGCTTGACAGCTGACATGAGGTATTGTTCATGGTGTGGTGTTACGCTGTGTTTGGTGTTCGCTAAACATGGTACATGGTGACCAGTCTTCTCCACCTTGGTCTCATTGGTCAAAAGGATTATTCTAAAATTGTTCTAGAACTCATGTGGTTTGTTCAGATGCAATTTTGCAAGCCTCGTCTGGATTGGTCCCTATCCTGACCCCTTCTGTATGTCAGTTTTCCATTTGACCAACAGGTGTCACTGGTCATCCTATTTGTTAGCTACATGTGTGTCTCTTGTTCCTGGGGCACCACATGCTTGATGGGCTGAGCGAGTGGCCATGTCATCAAGGCTTCTCTTCTTCTGTGAGTTCAAGCCTCAACCTATTGTAATTTAACATTTAGGTTATGTCGTACTGTCTTGGTTTATCATGTAGTTGTGTGTTTGTAGCAGTTGTTGCTCCGTGTTTGCTGCTGTTCTGCTATGTTTGTTCCTGAGTTGTTCCCTGCCTTCTTTTTTGTCGCTTACCTGCTTTATTTTTGATCCCTCACGGTCCTTTTGGTTTAAGTCTAAGTCGTCCTGCTGGGTTCTGCTTTCATCTGGCCACAATTCCATGAAACGGATACTTGCTCAATCTTTATCTCGTTGTGCCGTCATGAACATGAGCATTTCACGTGACCACTGAGCCCTGTAGGTGACGCAATATAGCTCTTGCGTTTTTATTTTGAGGATTGGTCTGATCTTTGGCCGGACTTGCTGGGACGCTCATTTCTAGGACGAATTTTGACTCTTTTGAAGGCTCTTCATTTGTATACAGTCTTTCTTATTGTAGAATGGCGAATTTCACATTGATTGTTAATGGCCTTATAACTCTTCCCAGACTGATGAGCCGCAACCACAGCTTCTCTGAGGTCACGGCTGATGTTTGTTCTTCTTGGCATGACGCAAAAGCAACCCTGGGTATTCCAAAATACCAAATGTTCTGCTTTTATAAAGGTAGCCACACTACCTTATTATTAAGTAACCTTGTGCTTTTAATTAGTAACACCAGGTTGATAAATACTCTGGAAGTCGGAAAGGAAGTCTCCCATGTGATTCCTGAATGTGGAATTCACCGATGCAGAATACTTTGTGCATTTTTTTTTTGAGAGTCCATGCTAATAGCATAATATTAAAAAGTTTATACACATGGTCAAATCTGTCAAGGCCAAGTAGGTGACAAAGGTTTCTAGAAAAATGGATGTTTAAACCTTCACAGTAGCTTCTGGTATACGACTCAAAACAAAGATATGATCAGCGGTTTGTGCGGAATAGAATAGAAGGGAATTTAGGTTCGCTGAGCAGCCTTGGTTACCTCACAGCAAGTGCCCTTTTGTAAATACTTCGGCAGTTTAGAAACAACAAAAACAATCTCAATGCCAGGCTTTTATTTTCAAAAGTATTTCTGCAGTTTGTTCATGAAAAGGGTTTCTGGTGTAGTCTACACAGGAACACTCTCCTTTGCCATAATATAAGCGTCTAGTCTACACAGGAACACTCCCCTTTGCCATAATATAAGCATCTAGTCTACACAGGAACACTCCCCTTTGCCATAATATAAGCGTCTAGTCTACACAGGAACACTCTCCTTTGCCATAATATAAGCGTCTAGTCTACACAGGAACACTCTCCTTTGCCATAATATAAATGTTTATTTAGTAAGCAGAGCCAGGGGATGAATGACGCAGGCTGACAGTGACGAGCAGCTGGAGGCCTGTTAATCATCACTCGGAAGCATGGGGGGGGGAGACGGCCCTGGAAAGCCTGCCAGTCGATAAGCGCTTCCCCTCCAGCCTGACCGAGAGGCCCTCTCTCCCCCCAGGCATGGCCCATTGACGGTAGGGGGCTCTGTGATAGCTTGTTAGTGTTTACTTCCTGTGTATTCGACCCACTGCGTGTCAGCTTGACATAAGGGCACCTCTCTGTACTACTGAGTCATTAACCAAAGCACTTTGATCCCTGGGACGTGTGAGCATGTGTGTGTGTGTGTAGTATCTGGTACCACTTTACAATAAGGCTCCTTTTGCCACTTGTAAATGGCAGTACTCATTAATAAAAAGAAAACTGTGTTATAACTTGTTTAAAATTGTGTATTACTAATTTACAAAGTGTTATAACCTAATTAATAACAGGTTATAAACCATTCATAAACCCTTCATATGGGGAGCCTTATTGTAAAGTGGCACCGGAGTATCTTGGGGTCTATTGTTTTTTTCTCTTCATTCTTATTTAATTAATTTCTTAATTCATTTAAAAGATTTAGGGCCCTCTGCAGCAAACATTTTCTCAGAGAAGAGAGGCAGGAAGTGGAGGGAGCAACAACGTCAGCCATATGCACAAATGAGCACTATATACGCACAAGATACATCTGCATGCATCTGGTGGAATGATAGCGCTTCTGCAGAAGATATATTACCGTTTCTCTATAACAGGTTCGGGACAAGTGAGTTACAGCATTGGTTAGACAGTAGCTACATGTTTTCGGCGACGTCTATCATCAGATGCATGATTTATCTTTTTTATTTAAGCCCAGAATATGTGTAGATGGTGAGACGCTACATTGATAAATGTCATCAGGGCAGAGATTTCACTCCATGTACTTTGTGTGCCTGAGGGAATCAATTAAAGCATGTTTGTGCATAAAGCGAGAAGCTTTCAGACACAAAGAAACAAATTAGTCACTTAACACAAATAACTCAATATTACCCCACGGTCACAAATAACCTAATATCACCCAATTATGTCTTTTAATTGTTGCTATTCAGCTTAGTTTTTGATGTCTGCTCATTTCGAGTCAGTCGTATCTACCGTCTACGCAATAGGTCAGTAATAAAGACAATATAGTTTGACAGAAACTGTATTTTTTTCCCCACTTGTTTTTGCTAAAGCTTTATTCGTCTCAGCACAGATTAAAAAAGACCTACATGACCGGAAGAAATAATTGCGACGGTCTGTGTTATCTCATTATCTGAAGCTTTAAATCGGGCGTACTTAAAGTTGCCCAAAAGCCATTTCGGAAAAATCTCGGAAACGTCGGTTAGGCAAGCTGTGTGTTTTTTTTTGGTGAGTTGAATGAGGAGAACAGACTGTTTCAGTGGGAGCCCCTCTCTGGCTGCAGGATATTGGAAGAACTACCACTGAAGTTCCAAAAACCGTAGCCTAATTAAGCTTATTATGAAATTAGACCGAATGCCACCAGACACACTGACGAATGGCGTCTGCCGAGTCTGACCTGTGTATAATGCAAGGCTGTGTTATGCCCAAAAGCATTTTAGATTAGAATACAAACAAAGCTCTGATAATCCCCTGAATTAAAATAAAAAAGAAAATACGATCCCCCAGGACCCCAAAGCCCTTTATTCAGACAGTCAGGGACGCAAGAAAGGCAAGCTTTGCATTTGCCTGTCCCTGGTGTGAGACGAAGCCCTGCTAGACTTCGTATATATTTGTCATTACTAATTGAATCAAGTCAGCCCCCTTGTTTTTAAAAAGCAGGAATATGAACAATGAAAATGAAGGCTGCCCCCCCCCCCTTCCCACACCTCCCCTCGCCACGCCCCTACCTTACAGAGAACATCACTGTAAAAACGTTGGTCCTAATTAAAACGGCGGCATGTTGTCCTTGAAGGGGCGCTTTTCGCATTCCGGCTGGCAGGAACTGGTGGAATCTTCAGAGGCGCTATCAAAGTGCTGCCTTATTTTATTTCAAGGGGCTAGATAACCAGGAAGCATGAATTAATTTCCTTAGGACCTGTCACTCACACCTGCTGCATCCCAGCAGGGTTTACACACCAGGTCGTTGAAGGAGGGAGTCGTTTTTTCCATCCATCCATCCATCTTCAAGCCACAGAACTTGGTCAGGGTCATCGGAGCTTATTGTAGGGCACAGGATTGAGATGGAGGCTTTTTCTTTTTTAAAACACAAAAATTGTACCAGGCCACATATGCAATCTTACCTTCATTTCAGCATCTGGTGCGTTTGCTCATGGAGAAACGCGTTGAAGTAACATCTCCTCTGTTCTGCATACAACAAACGATACATGGCTCAGACTATAAATGTCCACTCGAGATTTTCTGTGTTTACAGAGTGAGTATTTTGGATGTGTGCATTTTTACATTCATATTTAACAGCTCAGTATAAATGCCTTGGGCAAAATAAAAAGCGACCATCACAAGTGGGACTTGACCTCACAACCTACAGTATGTGCGTCTATTCCCTTGCCCTTTACCATAACTCAACTTGCTTCCCTGACTTATATGGACGTGTAAAAAACCTGTCTATAAATAATCCCTCTAAGCCCTGTTCTGTAGTTAATAATCTGCATTACTGGAAAGATTATTTCCATATACTACAATCGTAGTGTTTTGGGGGTAGTTTATGGCTCAGTGAGTTAAGCCTCTGTACCTGTGATCAGAAGCCCAGCCTCGGTGCGTCTGCGGGTCCGTGACCCTTGACCCGAAAGCTCCCTGGGTGCTGCTGTGGGTGGCTGTCCTTCACAGCCAGCTCGCTCTCACCTACAGAGAATTTCCCCACATGGATCTGTCATTATTGTTCTGTGTGTATGTCTACATTCTAATGTAGAGATATACATTTTCAGCAACCACAGACCAATGCAGTAATGTCGTATTCTTATATTGGTTAAGTTGTGCTCAATCGTATGTAGACGCTGGCTGCCTTCTATGTTTGAAGAAAGCCATCAGTGTCAACAAAATAATTGTTTTTGCATATATATTTTTGATCTGAAAATAATGCAGCTGCTTTGCTGTGTTGTGGGTGTGAATAGATGTTATTTTCAAATTTGAAGTGCGGGGGATGAAAAAGATTTACCTTTGATGCTTTCAAACTGCTTCCTGCATAGTCTCATGGCAGCAAGCGCTGATGTTTACAGATTGCGACTTTTGATTTATGTTGCTTTGGTGGGTATGCGGCATACACAACAAAATAAGAATAATTCCAATGCAAAGTAACGCATCATCACTTAATCCTTAAATCGGTACATAGAAGCCATTTTATAATCATTTTGTGCAAGTTAGACATTTTTCTGCTTGCTAGTGTTGCTGTTTTTTCATGCGAGAAACAGTAGGAAAGTTTCACATGTGTTTATTCAGCATATTTCAGCGCTCTTCTCGTATTGGGTGGATCGTTTTCGGTTTAGTTGATAGTTGCTTACAAATTCACTTTCTGTCACCGGAGATTAATATTTGCAGGGCGGCGATGTCAACAAAGTAATGCCTCACAAAGGCGCGTGACTCTGCTCGGCGAAAAAAAATTACTGAAGGATGCTCGCAAATGCGCTTTTAATGTTAATTCAGTTTCTTAAAAAAATAAATAAATTTTTTAAAAAAGCAGACGTTCTTGTGATGACCTGGGTTTTCACCATGACTACCGATTACAGATTTGTCAGCGTTAAGAATCTGGTCAAAGGAACCAGACAGTTATGTTGACTCAGCTTGTCAATGTACCATTGATTTGTACAATGTCAGAATGAAAGTCGGACACCCACAGTCCACCACTGTATAAATATCATACAGGGAACACAACTGTTTATTTATATATTTGCAAGATATTTCATCCAGCATATAAGAAATCCCAATTTCCTATGTCATTGGGCCTAATGCTTTATTAATATACCTTTTAAGGCATCAAGTGCACAGGAGGTGGGGCCACAGCGGCACTGGCACCCAGCTGAAAGCTGACTGGCCGTCTATCCTGTCACTCAACTATTCAAAGCATATCATTGGGTAATGATAAGCTTGGCCCCTATAATCGCCTCTGCAATTGTACACACAACATTTCAGTTAAGGGGCCAAACCAGGGTGTAACAGATCGTAAATAATACAAATACTGTGAGGAACTCCATGTGCAACAGTAACGACGCAATAAGAAGTATTTAAATGTGTAGCTATATAAACACAGAACTTATACCGATTTATTGAGATGGTTTATTTCACAAGAATGAGTAAACGTTTAGCATTTTTTAGACATCACTTTGCCAGTTTCTACTGTGTTTATTAGATGCAAAATACCTCTGTGTTGTACTGCTTTGATACAGATACCTGTGTACATATCAGGCAAGTATCAGTTGCCACCCAGGCATAAAATAAAACTCCGCTTTTCTTGAAAAATGCAAAACTCTCCATCATGTTTTCTTCTCTTCAGTCGCACTGGGGTCTCAAATGTTTTGGTCCTTATCAATTTTCATGACGGGTAAGAATATCACGAAGCACTGCAAATCAAGCGGCCCTGTCAGCCAGAAGTTATCCACGGCTCCTCTCACGTTCTGTGCCGGTATAAAACTCCGTGTGCTGGATTACAGCCCTTCATTGGTGAACCGTTACAGTCAGCTGGGTCACCTACAGCAGTGTTCCTCAAACCGGTCCTTGGGGACCACCAGACGGTCCACGTTTCTGCTCTCCCCCAAAACCCTGGGGGTTGGGAGGGAGCAAAAACATGGACCATCTGGTGTGTCCCCGAGGACCGGTTTGAGGAACACTGACCTACAGGATGGAAGGTACATTACTACAATGCCTTGTATTCGGAAAGCGGTTAACTCAGGACAGTCACAGCACTAACCCTGAATACCCTAATATGGATTACTTGCTGTAACTCTAAAGTACATAGTTCTTTTGGATGATGCAGTCAGAAATCTACATCACAGTGAGGTCTTTTTAATATTAATATACATTTGACAAACCAGATTTTTTTGTGTGTTTGTTTTTACAGATGCCCAACGAGAGCTGCAGAAAGATTTAGGGTTAAAGTAGTAACTTGTTTGTGATGCACGTATGAACTGAAGAGAAAATGATGGGATAGGAATCAGGAACATTAAACACCATTAGGGAAATATTTAAAAACAAGAAAAACTTCTAAGATGGATAATCTCTACGCACCCAGTCATAGAGACCAAAGAGGCACTGAAACAAAAACAGATGGGAAATAAACGCTGAAATGTAAGCAGAACCAAACAAACATGACGTCTGCTTCAGGTCAGTGATGATGTTACTGTAAGTGTAGTTATAAATATGCTGCCAGTCCGGGACAGAAATTCTGAAAGTAGCCATATTGAGGATCACTGCCGTGTTCTTCAAAGGTTCCGTATAGAAGGAACAAAGGATTAATTAATTAAAGTTAACTAAACTGACTTCTGCTGTTCTAAGCTTTGGCGCAGACCCCCCGCTAACAGCAAACACGGCCTTGGCTGACCTTTTGACTGAGATCAAGTACAGCAGAAGCTATGGTTCCCCGAGAATCCTGCTGCGAGGAGGAAGGTGGCGCCGTCACCGAAGCCTCGAATGGCCACAGGAGCCAGGGAGCAGCGATTAAAAGCAGCTGACATGCGTCAAAATTAGTAATGGCGTCCCCACAACAACAACAACAACAACAAAATAATAATAAAACTATTTCACAGAGAGGGGCGAGACAGGAATGTTCTGAGTGCTGAGAAATGTGAAGAAGATGAGAATCACAGAGATGCGCCACAGATCTGCAGGACGGAATTTCCCTCTCATTGATCTGCATTATATAAATGCGTAAATAAAATTCTTGCATGAGGCAGGCCTGCTATTGTCAATTGTTTGATGTACTGCCATGCTGATAACCTTGCATTTTCATTCAGGGGGGGAGCCACAAGGCAAAACCATCTCAGCAGGCCAGTCGGATCTTTTCAATTTCGACATCAGTGGCGGTAACGTCTGGTTCATCCCCATTATCAGCTGGAGAAGCAGGGCAACCATTTTAAGATCATTGTGTTGCACTGTGGTGGCAATATGGCATCTTCACGAATTAAATAGCAAAGTCTTCCTACGGCACTGGATATCAATTCATACGCCAAGTACTAGCTGGGGCTCGAGTGAGCAGGCGGAAAATTGGTTTGCGCGTATCCCACTGTCACTGAGCAGGACCACGGTGCTGTTCTCAAACCCAAGCTTTCGCTGATGAGTTTCAAAAACTTGCAAATCGCAAGCTGATCCTTTCCAGTGTGCGATGGTGTCTGAGAATTCCAGATGCAGCTCGCATAAGCCTCGGATGTTTATCGGGGATGAGGGTTTCTCCATACTCTGCATCTGTTTCTTGATGGACACTTGATTGGTAGATGATGCTCATGTTTGCAATCTCTTACTAGAGGAAAATTCCAGCACTCTTCAGTAACACACAAGCCAGTTTGTCATGCAAATCTCATGCATGCTGTTGAATATAGAGCACAAATCTGAATAAAAGTTCCTCATGCCAAAATGTAAGTGAGGGTCTGTAGGTCTCTTCATAAGAGAGTCCAGTAGTATTGGTCCGATAGCACCGATCATATTCCAAATGAGCTTTCTTCATACGTACAGAACTCACCACGGTTTTAGAGCTGCTCAGGTCTATTGCCGCTCTCATCAATGCTTTCCTTCGGGCATTCAAACGTCCAATAAGGTGTTACGTTATCTTTTAGTTCAATGATGTTGTGGAGCTGAGCTGAACTAATATGAAAGTAAACCTACCTCCTTTTACATTTAATTATCTACTCAACGTATCCTTGAAGAATCTTTTTTCTTCAATGAAACCTGTTTTAAAGCTCACTTAAGAAATGCTAATTTTATTAATCCAGATTTACTTAAAGAGTAGGAAAACCCTTCAGAGGTGTCATAGAGGACACGCGTGTCCCGCGAGTGACACAACATGACCAGTTAATAACTATTCCCATCACTTGATCCCCACTTTAGGGCATTAGATTGACATTCTCAGGTGTAAGCAGTTTCAATAACAACATCTGAAGAAAAACACGTGCGCATGGAATATAGCGAGGATTCAGAACAGTACAAGACTCTCCTCTGTAGGATATACAAGTCAAACATGCCACTTAATGATCATACAATACATAAAAAGTAAATAAAGGGAAATAAAAAGAACAGAGAGATAACACTCTATTTGAACGCATCCAATTGGAGCTGTGACAATAAACAATAAATGGATGTTTATCTGGAGGGGGGCTTAAGAGATAAACAGCCCACTTAACCTTGCTAACAGAAAGTGTGCAGTGCTCTTAACAAACAAAGGTGTGACCGCAAACTCCAGTCCCACTTTTGTACAGCTCTCGTCTCTGATTTCAAAGGCCGGCTAACCCTCCCGGCTGCCTGGTTCCCCTTTACACGTCGTCAGACATCACCCCAAAGTCCTTCACGCAGTTAGCAGAAGCTCAGGAACAGCGGACCACCTCCGATTCACCGCCGTATTTTCTTACTCATCTGCCTCTTGCATCAGCACTGACTGCTGTGAGAGGATTCTCATCATAAGTAGCAGACCTTGCGATATCCAGAGGCGTTTAATACCCTCTTTGTCATACCAGTTACTTGCCACCAGCACGTTCTCCCACTAAACATCCCCCACATCTCTTCACCTCTTTCTTCACCTCTCATCTCACTCCACTCCTTCATCCGTTTCAGGAGCATATTAAAGTGCCTTCCCCGATCGTCTTTAACCACCTTTCTTAATTATTCCGAAGAGGGCTTCCACTCTGGTCTCTGCCCTTTTTTAATGATTGCGTCTGTGAAGGCGATTCGATGCCGACGTAACGACCAGATGCTGGACTTCAACACGCCTTCCGTGCTAATTACCCCCTGGGGCTGGCGTGTTTACGGAGAGCGGGTGTCCGGCGAAACCGAAGTTCATTAGCGGACGCACTGCGGGGGCAGAACACGCAGTCAAGCGCTCACACTCCAGTCGTTCATGAGCCCGGCACAGGATGCTGTGCAGAATTGGACTCCGATGATTAAGAATCCGTGTTTGATAAGCACAGCGATTAGGGTGGATATGGTCTCTTTAGATCAGCACCCTGAATTGTAATATCCAGTCTAGCATGTGACAACACACTTTACCAGAAGGTCATGTTCACATAAAATAAATATTTAATTAATTAGGAAGTAGGACCTTTTGACACCATACAGGTTCATGCCTTATGGTCGTACTGTATGTTTAGGTTTTTTTTTTCTCCAGTCTTTTCTCTCTCTCCCCACAGCTGTAACAAAGACATGGTTTCCCAGATTGAAGACGGATGGGCAGGACCCAACACTCAACACCGCTGGCAGTGAGATTGCAACCCTTAACCGTTAAGAGGACAGGCACACTGCTGCCGTTTTTAGTGATATGGGGAAAGGTAAAGCGTAAAAGACGACTGCAGAAAAGTACACGAAAAATGGTTTTGGCCCCTGGTCTGGACATGTTGCTAATGCTCCCCTGTCAGCCTTTAGCTGACTGAGACAGCTTGGGATATCGGGGTTGGGGGGGGGGGGCGGCGAGGCCAGAAAGGATTATTATATTATAGCACACGTGGAAATCTCAGTGTGTGCCGCTTAAGAACATTAAATTATGTTCCACCTGAGAAAGTTAATATTATTACATGGGATCATATTAATATCCCAAATATGAGGTGCTTAAGAATTTTATTTGCAACTCATGCAGTACAAGTAATATTTACATCTATTTTGCATCTATTATTTACATCACAGCAGGCTGAAACCAGTCCATTCTAAAGTCCAATCACAGCTGTGTTGACAGGGAATGTAAATTCAGGTCAGGGAAGGAATTAACACAATCTTGACATGCATTGATAGCATCCCATTCTCGAGGGTCTACCAGTATGCTGACGATAAGTCCCAGGAAACAAGGCGAAATAAAATTGGCAGATAGCTTAGTCATGCGGCCTGTTTTCTGAAATACTGTGTAAAAACTCCAAAATATATAGGGCACACTGCAGACTGTGCTTATGTACAGGTTCTGAAAAATGAGATAGTGAACATGTATGAAAGGTCACCAGCCAGCTCTTGTATGTAAAGAAACTGAACAGTCAAAAATTTCTGACTGGTGTCTTTAAAATCCCCACAGTGTGTGTGCTTTTGAGGGACTGACATCCCATCCAAGCTGATCTATTCCTCCTGGAGCAGAGTCCATGTTTTGTGTGACCTTGGATTTGGATAAGAGGTTGAATGACATTAATGGACAAGCGAGTACAGAAAATCGGTGTATCAGAAATTTACAAATGAGAGGAGGCCATTTGGCCCATCAAGCTCGTTCGGTATACACACAGTAAAAGTGAAACAATTCTAGTTCTACTTCTTAAAGGCTGTCCAAACGGAGATTTCTTTTCAATTGTCTTAAAGATAGAATCACATTAGTTTAAAAGGCTCAGGCTACGGTTGTTTGGTGTTCATAATAAGAGACTGGGCAGCCAAGAGGCTTGCATCTTCACAGTCAAACGAGCAGCAGTCACGAGATACACCAGGACAGCGCATCATGGTACCATGCGGGCTTTGAGAACGTTTCCAGAAAACATGTGAGTAATGAATTATAAGCATATGGTTCACACCTTTAACCTGCATCCTATATATCTGTCCATCGGCAAGCGCTGGTACATCTGCGTACCTCCTGCATGTGTCTCTCGTCTGGTTGGGGGACATCTGGGGACATTTGGGGACATCTGGGGACATTTGGGGACATCTGGGGATTCCCAAATGGAGCTGGGTTCTACAGGCGTGGCAACCTTCACCAGGAAACTTGCTTGGAAGATGAAGATATATAATAATAATAATAACAATAATAATAATAATAATAATAATAATAATAAATGCATACATATATTATGATATATAAACACACACACATACTCACACACCATATGTATTATAATGTGTGTGAAGTAATTATTGTGAATATTTCAAAGCTTATCCCTTGGGGAAAATCAAAAATCTTTGAAGCACAAAGGGTTTCGTGAAGGGAAATTTACAGAATATATTTGATGCAAATCCTACCACTTCACTAAAGTCTGGGCTGGATCAAGAGTGGAATGTGTGCTGTACCCCGTTCTGGTTCTGACTGGTACAGAGACCAAAAAAAAGTTGAATATTTAAATTTTTCTCTTCACTCTGTTTTAAGAAATCCAGCGCCGGGCAACTTCTGGTTCAGTCCATGCTGTTCCATATTAACCATCTGTATTAAGGAGGTCCGGGGTTAGAGCCTGGCAGTTCCACTGCTGATTTAAGACACTAGCAATTAAGCAGATAGCGCTGTCCTCCGAATGAGTCAGGCCACTTCTGAGTTACAGCTAACCCGCAGAGGGGACCTCTCAATGTCCTTCCAATGTATAAGCTCACATTTTCTGCATTTTCAAACATCGCCGCTTATTTACCGTTTCGTTAACTAGTATTAATAAGCTCGTCTTACGTGACAAAGTATCTTTGCTCCCTGCTGCTTCATCTGGCGACGTCTCGCACCTGTAAAATGTAACTTTTTTATTTGAAGCGGCGCGTCTCATATGATACGATAACTCCAAGACAAATTAGCGGATCCGCGGCAAAGACGGAAGGAGGCCACAGAGAGCGGAGGCAAAGTAGAAAAACAATGGTGGGGAATAAAAGGACAGCTTTACCTGTTACATTAAAGTCCCATTTCCCTTTATAGAGAAGACTGCTGGCTTTTAACTTCACCTCTTGTGGCGGGGGAGAGCGCAAATCTCTCTGAAGCGTTCCACTGTTTGAAGTGGTGTTTTCTCTTACAAGAAATATTCCTGAATATGAAAAGGGACGGAGCGTGATTATGATACGGAACAGCTTGTCTTTGCTGGGCCGTGCCAATGATGGTGTCCACAGGGTGGCTGCGGGTCTGTGCCGCCAGGACCGGCCCCCTTCTTAGGGTGGCTTTTAATGAGAATCTGCTGTTGTTATCTCATTTTCACCCTCCCTGCCCCCCACGTAAGACAGACAGCCAACTGTCCCCTTAAACGGAATGCGCCTTGAAAGTGGCATTCGTGTCATACGCACCGCGCTATTGACACCAGAGGCTCGAGGAATCGCACGGAGACGATGGGGGCACCGGGGATGCGTGACGGGCCACTTTTAACAATCCCCCAGCACTTGTGATCGAAAGCGGGCAGCGCCCGACCTTTCTGACTTGTCCTGTTTTCCCACACGAGAATTGGTATTTAAAAGCACATTTTAAAAACCCAGAAAAAAGTTTTTTTTTTTTTTTTTTTTTAAATCTTCTCCAATGCCTTTTATAGAATAAAAGCTACGCAGTGCAGGGCTATAGTGACGGCAGGAGCGTCCGTGTGGCGATTGTAATATAAAATCCTGCTTAGTGTTGAGGCTAAACTTTTGGTCATCTTTGGAAAGCATAAGCACCTAGTGCTGATGAGTGTAGGACTTTTATTTTGTCACTTGTGGGCAAACATGTTGTTTGTGCAGTGTGTGTGTGTGAGTGTAGAGGGCTGTGGGCTCCATTGTCGTTACATTCCGAAATTGGCAAAGGGTTCAGCGTATATCAGCACAATAAAACTCCTGGCTGCTGGAGACGTTTGTAGTGCAAATGATTTCGCACAGTTTGTGTGCTTTTCATAGTCATATTGTTTATTTCTCCCTGTTGTTCACTATCCTTGGGATATCTGGAAATTTAACCGTAAGTATCAATTACAGCCGCATCTGATCTGAGCCTTCGAGACATGCGCCTTAAGCACAATTTAATTCTGACCCTGAATAGGATCTTAATAGAAAAACGCGAAGCACGGCAGCTTAACTTATGAAGTTTTGGCTAAATTAAAAGAATGTTAAAGCAGGTAGGAGTGAAGATAGTGAATGAGGAAATGATGTATATTGGACCATGACGTGAATTGAACGAGGCAGCCCTAACCCCTCCAGATGTAATGAAACTTCATTCATTCTCTAATATTTCTGTTTCAATTATTCAGTTGCAGGGGTGCTGTGAAAGATCTGGGACCCCATGACAGCCTGTCGCGCTGGGCCTCCAGCAAGGACCAATACAATTATGTTCCAAATGTTTTAGGGCCCCAGAGCTTGGAATCACCCTACCCCCCCCGCCATTTACAGTGCCCTCCTTCAGTTGTGTCCCTCCCAGTATAAAACTCTCTTCTATGCCTCTGGCTCGGCCCCTAAAAAAAATGTACCGAATGCCCCCCCCCCCAAACAAAGCTATCATTATCCAAACTCACACTCCCAGGGCCTCCTACTCTCATGGACCTTTCAAGATTCTTCTCCTTCCCTTTATGGGTGGCCTTGTATATAGGGTGTATATAAGTGTATATACTGTAGGATCAATGCTGTATGTCGCCATTGAAGACGGAGTCAAGGACTTTTAATCCATAATGAGCCGTGTGGGTAGTGCAGCTTGACACTTCGGTTTATTGAAATGACAGAGTAGCATGGCCTTCACAGACCAGCAGCACTCAGAACAGGCCTTACTGCATCTCCCTCTGGTCGAATTAATGCTCAGGTTCCAGGGCCACCCTGCATGCTCCCTCTGGTCGAATCAATGCTCAGGTTCCAGGGCCACCCTGCATGCTCCCTCTGGTCGAATCAATGCTCAGGTTCCAGTGCCACCCTGCATGCTCCCTCTATGATCTAATCAATGCTCAGGTTCCAGGGCCACCCTGCATGCTCCCTCTATGATCG
>JAODJU010000050.1:7229618-7246931 GCA_026776725.1 Gnathonemus echidnorhynchus | reverse complement strand
GATGTGGGAGGGGACGTGCGGGGACGTGGGAGGGGACGTGCGGGGACGCGGGAGGGGACGTGCCGGGACGTGGGAGGGGACGTGCAGACATGCGCGCATCCAGGGCGCTCTGAAGCTGAAGCCAGCGACGCAGGTGACAGCTGACGGGTTCGATCGCCGGCGTGCGAGTGGCTGGGGCCCCCGGTGAGGGATCCGTTGGCATTCCGGTGGGGGCGAGGAGGATTACACCGGGATCCCGGAACCCTACTTTGATCAGAGTTCTTATGGAACCATAACCACTTTCTCCCTAAGAACACTACTGCCAAATGGAAAATAAGCTGCTCCACGGTGTTTTTACATTGAAGATGCATCATAGCGAGTCTTTTTTCCTCTGATTATTCGACAGTTATACAGTCTGGCCCCTCACACCCCTGACACTGGGTCAGTCAAAAAGACTGATATCTGTGGATCTTTGAATCAAAATCTATCTATTAGACATTCTCATTTTTTATGCCAAACTTCTGTATCAAATCTGCACAATCCTCCCAGTTAATTTGGTTTAATTTTACCTCTTTGTCTATGTCTTAAATTTATATATCTTGATCATATTCTGCTTATTACTTCTCTTTTAGCTATTTGACGACGATCAAAGAATAACATTTCAGCTCAGTGTATATGACTCGAGGCATCATATATCTGAAGTTGAGAATAAATGATTCTTTAACTTTGATATTGCTTAGTATTGTATGTTTACTGTATTAATTATAGATTTGCCACGCCGTGTTTATGTACCGCGGTGACGCTTCCAGCCGTGGGTTAATGTGGGCAGTGGTATATTTTTGGCGTGCCCTGGATGTCTCATGTCTTGTACCCGTCGTCTCATGTTGTAGCACAGTGCTGGATCAGACCCAAATGCTGGCAAACCAGGTCGTGCGGAAAATAAAGAAGCTTGACTCGGATTCACTCAGAGACGCAGTGTTGGCATGTGACAGCTGGGGGGGGGGGGGCAAGGCCTGGTTTTTCATGCGGGTGGTCTGGGAGGGCCCGACGCCGGCTTCGGAGACGGGACGCTTCACGGAACAGATGGCACGCAGTGGGACCCTGATCACCTGATCTCCACACGGCACGGAGTCCTCCAAACAGGCCAGATCGCACCGCTACAGTCCAGACTGCTCGCGCTGGCCCGTTTCCACCTCCTTCCCCAACGCTTGTCATCGCTAGCCACCCGTAGCTACAAACTCCCACTCACCCCCGTCGCGGAATACGCACCTAGGAGTACAGCGCTACCCGGGGAATTCCACCCACTGCATGCATGGCTTTCAGGAGCAGACACGACAGTTTGTTGCTATGGCACTGAACGTACAACTGCGCTGTAGACTGTTTCTTCAGAGCACGAAAAAAAATAAATAAAATAAAGCGTGTCGTCCTCCCACAGAACCAAAGCGATATTAGATTTATTGACGTGTGGCGAGTTGGTAGCTGTGAGCGTTCTTGTCGTCATACGTGCACATCACAGCGAAATACGCGATGCCGCAGTCAGGCGTGTCTGATGCAGTGACGGCGCCTGCAGTGAAATATTTCCACGGACTCATCCTGGGTGACGTGACAGCTGCACCTCAGCTTTAATTTTTATAGCTATGCCTCACCTGTCGACATATTTCCTCCACATCTCACATATGAATGTCATACGAATACGGAAAGTTGATATTTTACCTAAAGTTTAACCACATACGCCTGCAACCCTGAGCAGGATAAGCGGTTATAAAATGGATACGTAGATGTATGGATGGATGGATGGATGGATGGATGATGGGAGAGAATGAAGATTTGTTCGGCCAAGCACAAACATGCACAAGGAATTTTACGTGGTTCAAAAGGTACACAAGGATAGACAGACATGACAATATGGGCAAAAATGCAGTGAATACAATAAATATACAGCGACACAGAAGTCTTAAAGAAATATGTATGTGCGTGTGTGTGTGTATATATATACACACACATACATACACACACTTACAGAAGAACAGAATACAAATAAATGTATTTAAGTATATAAACTGACTATAGGGTAAAAACTGTTAGAGATAAGATAATAATGAGTAAGAACAATGCAATGTCAAGGATTGATGGATGGTTGGATGGAATGATTAACAACATATATACATATACATATATACACATATGCACACACACACACAACACCTAGTTTCTATATCATATGGGTTTGGTTCTTGTCCAGGAGAGACTCCATGGTCAGCAGCCTATTGAAGAGGTCTTACTTCCTGCAGCCTTGATCATATATGCCAGCAGCTGGGTGATGGGGCTCAGGGGGTTTTGTTTGTGCACCTAAATGGGGGAACATGAAAGCATGTGAGGGGTCACTGTGTTCTCCCCCCTCCCCGGGAAGCAGCATTACGCCTTGTAATTACTCCAGGAGGCCGCCTAGTTACCAGGCCGAAATGGCCCCCTTTGTTTTAAATTACCTTCCCCGTTTCTGGTTAGAGACCCTCTCAGCTGATACATTCGACAGGTAATAGACTTACAGCAAAGCGGCCCAGACGCCTTTAATCACGATAAATCAGCCGTGACCACGGACCTGTACTGTGGCTCTGTGGCGCTTGGCTACGCCGGATTATACAGCATAAACAGTTTTATTTGCACAGGTCTGATGTTTCTGAAGTTGGGACACTCACGCTTCCAGAACGTCCCATCTTCGCCTTGGATCAGCTCCAGTGCTTTAGCGAATTATATTACATCGGCAAACAGCCCAAATATTAAAAAAACAGCCAGAACAGTGAGGACTGTATAATTGTGTCTCAGGTGATGTGTGTGCCAAGATACCATTAGTGTTCAAAAATCCAGCCGCCAAGGCTCTCTGGGTAATATCTCCTTTATTCTCCGTCGGAGGAAGAAAGCATCTCAGAGCTAAAGCGTCAGGCCCAATTACCTCCACTCAGGATGAGACAATCGTTGGGTTTCGTGGCCCTAAGTTCTCACAGCGCACCTGTGAGCTGGCTTCTGGCTCGTCTGTATCCCTGCCTACACAAGGCGTAGCTGCGGAATCCGGCATGAAACAGGAAAACAACAATAAAATGCGGGAAAAAGAGCACAAAGAAGGCGCAAACATTTCCGAGGAGTAACGACTGACGAGGACGCGAGTTTAATTGTATGCTAATGCTACTGCAGCTGCGCTATTCGTATTGCAGTGATAATAATGGGTCTGTGAGGTGTCGGGGGAATTTGCCGGAAGGGATGAAGGATCATTAGTTCATTAGAGCTTTTTTCCCCTCTCTATTGGAAATTTAAATGAGGATTCACACATTTTTTGCTATATAGCAGCTAGACTGGATTAGTAAATGTTAGCATTTACTACTGGACCTAATACTACTTGTATTACTGGACCTTTTATGGCAGAACTTTGAATGGGACTGCAGTGGGTCTGTTGTCTCCCCCCACAGATCAATGTGACTCAAATTGCAGTGAACGCTAATTTCCCAGCATCCATTTCGCTGCCACAGAACTGACACTTCTGTCATGTTCTCGCGTCTCCCGGCTCGTTCCTGGGATGAGGCTAAACGCTCGCTATCTTCATTCGGTCGAGGAGAACTGGGTGGGTTTTTTTGTTTTTTTCATCTACAATCCGGTACATGAAGAAAAGATGAGATTCGCTCTCCTTTTTCTCAGGTGTTTGTCATTTTAACGGAAGATTTTGTTTTTTTTTTGTATTTTTTTTTTTTTAACCCTCTCTTCCTGCTTCTTTGGCGGCTTGGTTATTGTTCCCCCTTCACATACGCGTATGAAAGCGGAAGCTGTCAGGCGGCGCCGTGCCCACGCGAGTCGAGCGGGAGAGCAAGGCCTTAGAACCGTCCCGAAGCAGGGGTGCCACGCTGGGGGGCTGCCAGAGACGAGACTTTGTGCTGCCAGTCAGACCCCCCCTGCTTCCCGGGTACAGAGGAAATCCGACTGGCAGGCAGGTGCGTGACTGAAGACGGGATACGTAAGGGGGGGGATGGGGGGGGAGTGTGGGCGGTCCCTGATGAATAGAGATGGTGGTGACAAGGCGAGAAAGGCCAACAATTAACTAGGAGTTTATCCCTGGGTTAGTCTCTTAACTTCCACCTCACGTCGCTCCTTATTCGAAGCCCTGAAGTTATACGGCTGGCTCTATGTCGCCAGACGGCATCCCACAAACTGCAAATAAGTCAGAGCGATTCCAATATTTACTTATGTTTTGAATCTCTGGTTGACAGCTGGAGAAGGAGGACGTGACGTCGGCTGGTTGGGCAACGCACTCACCTCGCGAGCGGTCTGCAGGTCTGAAGGCCGCCTGGACGGTCTATATCGGCGCCTCTCCAGCTGCTTCCAAGACCCGAGGCGTGAACTGGCAGTTTACCAGTGTAAAGCATGCGAACCGTAGCCGAGCTGCATCCACACTGCATCCGCACTGCATCCGCACTGACATGGACTTGCTTACCAGCGGGACAAAACACAGCCGGCAGCGTCACCAGCATGTGATGGGTATGGAAGGAGCATCTTAAGGAAGAAAGGGAACATTCTATACATTATTAAGTACTGGTAGTTTCGCTCATGTGTTGATGCATTCCCGATAACTCGGAACCCAGAAATTTCAATCCTCCTACTTAAAAAAGTATGATATGACAGGTAAACGGAATGGATTCGTAATGCAAAATTTTAGCTAATGCTAATTCCGCTAGCGTCTCACGCTAACATATTATAGGGTGTCCCTTGGCTTTGACTCCGGATTAGAGCGGAAATGGACAGATGTAGATACCACATCTGTAGACCAGAGAATGGGGAGGGGGGTGACAGTCGAGTTTCACACCTCAGTGGGCTGTACTCCGACGCTTAGCGAGGTTAACTGAAGTTAAAACGTCAACATACTTAAAAAAAAGGTGTAAAATCATATGTTTCTGACAAACCATTATGTTGCCAAGAATATTGACATTTTATTCCTTTCAGATAGATACTATATATTTTCTGAGTCATCTTTCCATCGTTGGCTGTGGAGTATAGAGATGGACTAGACCACGATTCCTCAATTCCGGTCCTAGAAAGCCGGTCTGCAAAACAATTAGCAGACCTCCCTGCTGAAGCGCATATTCATCAGCTCAATGCCAGGTTTAGTAGGTGTGTCTGAGCAGGGAAAGTGTGTTGCAAACTGACCCCCTAGGACCGGAACTGGGGAACCCTGGATTAAACTATAGCCTTTTTATACGCACCCATGGCAACTTTAGGACAATCACAACCACGCATGATCATTATATATTAGCATGCATGTTCTGTGGTTAGGGGGCGCGGACTTAAACCCACGGCGGTGACGCTTGCCTGGGGGGGGCGTATGTGGGCTCTCACTAACACTGGCTTGTAGATATAAGGTTTGTTTAGGTTTTATATGCTTTGAACATGTCTTCTGCTCAACAAAAGAGGGAAAAGCAAAGACACTAGATGAGACGATGTCGCTATTCAGAGTGTATCCTGCCGTGCTGTTTGGGATGGGAAAAAAGTGTGTGTATGTGTGTCTATACACACACACACACACATATACACATAGATTTCTTTAGCCCTATACTATACTTAGATTTTGCAGTACTCACCTTTCCTCGTTTTATTATTGTTTGGTGAGGTATGAAAGCCATTAAAACATTCCAGTTTGCATTTACAAGTAAAATTAGTTAATTGTATAAATAAACAGATTATGGTTCAAATATCATGGGGGATGATATTGTCGGTTTAATAAACTGGTTTAATGCACTGGCGGTTGTGTGTTTGGGTGCGCGCATAAGCGTGTTGCATTCCTAACCGGTTGGTATTTCATCAGGGCTGATGTGGGTCACGTTTCTCTCCATCGTCTTCCTGCAGGCTCAGCTACGCTTCACTCTCACCTCAGAGATGGTCCAGGATTCTCCTGTAGAGTCATCTAGCACTGGGCAGAATTCATGGTTTTTTAATGGTGAAAATCCAGCGTTTCTGAAACGCACTCGTTCCAGATCACAAGCCCAAACTTCTCAAAAATCATCCCTGACCATCAATATAAGATTATCACTGTGGAGCACAACGTCTTGAAGTTCACCAGACGTACTGCATCTCCCAGTGTCCATGCTGGTTGTTTCTGGCAAACCTGAGTAGAGAATTCGGCGTGCTTCATAATGAGCGGCGTTTTATGACGGCCATAAACTCTGATTTCAGACAACAGTCAGAAACATCCTGTCTGTGTCACACACTGCGGCAATATTTGGCCTGTATGAAGGCCTGACTCATTAAATCTAACTAAAGTTACTCACATTCGTATTTGGCTTTATTCTGCTGACAGGCTAATCCCTTTGGATGGGTTAGATAAGCAGAGCGCAACTTTTTCACACATATTAGGATGGGAAGACACTACAAAGAGGATGGAATGCAAAACTCTCACAATATGACCAGAAAAAAAAAAATGCAGGTCAGCAAAAATTTTGATTTTAGAAACAATTTAATTTCCATTTGCTAGTCATAATGATTTATTTCTTTGTTTAGTTGCAATGAATATTCATACCATTATGAAATGATGAGACAGACAGACAGATAGACCCTCAAACCCTGAAACAGACCCTCCACTATTGCATGTGTATTTTAGAGCTAGACTTGGGTTTGCGCCCTGCCAACGCTGCCCCCTGCTGAATATACAACTGGTACAGCCAACATTGTCGATCCATTATCCACTTGAGTGTCACTAACCTCAGACGCAGCTTCATTCCATCTGTCCTGCTATTATCTCACATTATATGACATTTTTTTACAGAATATATTCAGGCTAGACTAGAAAAATAAGACATATCGGATTAACAGTTTTACCAAACTAAGCCAATCCATATCATGTTAAAATTTATGTGATAAATTCAGAAAAAAATATTTAATGAATACTGATGTTAAGCATTACAAATAAATGAATACTTTATTTCCATGTAACATTCTTAATCATGTGTGGAACTGTTCCAGAAACAAGCATTTAAATTTTAAATACTTTAATTTTGTCTGGTGAGCGCTAATATAATTAAATGACTATGCTTTTCCTTCTGCGTCATGCAGAACAATCTAGAAAAAAACCAATTTCTTTAATATTATGCATCTTAATGAGATGTTTGTTTGCTTGTTTGTAGTTTTGGCAGAAATAAGCAAAGGCATCTCATTCGGCTTAATAACGTAGCATCCCAAGGGATTTATACCCCGAGGTAAAGCTTTTTATTCTCTTTGATGATTCCTGAGCACTAAACCACAGAGAAGGACATTTACTGTTTTATTGTAGATTGTGGTATTTTGGGGGCTTTAGGATTCTACAGTTTTATAGCTTTAGTTTTATTTAGTGAACCAGAAGATTCTATCCTAGAATTTTGCGATGGTAACAGCTGGGCATTGGTTGACACAATTTACATTAACCACCCCGTGGAAGGAGTGACTAGCAAGGTTCTTATCAGTGAGTCGAACCTCCATCCATTCAGGTAACAGGTCCACTTATTTAACCAGAACCTCTCTGCTACCCTTAGTCTGGTATGACACACACAGCAGTAGTGCTTACACCCTAATTCATGCATTTACACGGGGCCCCTGGGGTTTGGCCCTCTGCTGGCCGCAAACAGTGACTACACTAAATGTTAAATACATACACTATTGTTCTGCTCTATGTTCTGCTAATCAGCTAGCTAGTTACAATCGGCTGACTATTTTTAGCTATTTTGTGAGTGAGGGCTGAGAAGTTGAGGGGCCCCAAACTGACTATGAATGGGGCCCTAGGAATAAAAAATCTGCCTCTGGTCAAGCAGATCTACTGGCCGTAATACTATGGGTTCGCACTTGACAAAAAGTCTAACTCTGAGCTCCTTTTCCCAGTAACCAACATAAAATATGTAATCCATTTAGCTCTCTCATCATATTTGATCAAAAGGCGCGATATATTGATCATCAGTACAAAGCTGCGGACATTTCCTTTCAATGTCATCTGGAATCCGGTTTCGACACGTAACCTCAGAATGAAATACCAGAGAGCAAAAGTAGGTTTTCTTTGAACACTGTCATTAAATCCTAGGCTACATAACATATTCATTACAAAGGTAATATTAATAACCAAGAAAGTCATAGTTTAAATCCGTCCCTGTTCTTTTGGACAGAGTCCCAGTCAAAATATAAGAAAAAGGTTCATAAATATTGAATCAAGCTAACATCCTGGTCACTATATTTTACGTTGCCACGTGATGTGAGAGTAAATTTTTGTACTGTACTTCTCACCTGCTACTGTGTGCTGTGAACGCACCTGCCTACATAGTCTGATATTAAGTTAACCCTCCAGTACAATCCTGTTATTTGCAAATTAAAAGGTCATTGCCTTTTCTCAAATAAAGCAAAGATCATTTACAACTGAAGCAGAATCATTCTGTGCATGATTCAAAAACCACTGTAAAAATACTGTGCTTTATTTTATAAATTCCTCTTGCTAGACATAGACACTATAAATCTATAATTAATATATTAGGGAATGTTTGCATGAGGATAGAATTACAGCCAAATTGCATCACTACACTATGTCTGGTTCCTGATGACAAAAAAAGCCTTCCGATTAAGTCCAATTCTAACCAGGCAGATCAAAATTTCCTTCAATAATGATGGTTAATGATGTTTGGCAGTCGTGAAATGTGAAAATTACTGATGCTGACTACACATCTGATGAATACTGGTTTTCAATACAGTGGTAGACAGTAATTTTACATGTCGTTGCCACTTCTTGTTCTTGTCAGGGCTAATTATACCGTACCTTCACTCCATGTCCTGCGTGTTAGGCCTGTCAGCGTCGTCTGAATTGCAAGGCCCGAGACGTTCAGATCGATCGCTCATTCTAATCAAAGTGGCCCAAGCAGCCCGATTTACATTTAATATCTATTCATTTCCCATAACCGCTCACCGCATGCTGGATCACTGGAAATTACCGGAAGTTCAGGACTTCACAGAGCACATGCAGCCAGAAACAACGGTAATAAGGCACTAGGGATACCAGTCCAGCGAAACCGCGTGTCTTACATGGACCGTGAAAAGAAACAGACATAGAAAACAAGGAGGGCGTACAAGCTGCACTCTCACAGGGCCGCGGAAGCAATCAGAGTCACAGCTCTGATTCTGCGAGGTGAGGTGTAGCCCATCCATATGTATGAAGCTAATGTATGGTTAGCACGCAAAATCAGGCCATTAAAATGTAAAATTTCAGGCATAGCTCGTGAACGTTGAACCGCTCTGAACGTCAGGCCCAGCTGCTGAAAAGCCTCTCGCAGGCAGCAGCTGCGGGATCTGCCTCATTCAGCGGCGCGGCGCAGCTCTGTGCTGCTAGAGAACGTTCTAGCAGACGAGCGTGGGCCTTTATCTCGCTCGCCAGCTACGAGTCTGGCTCGCGTCAAGAGCTTGACGAAGTCATCGTTCCGCGAGCGGTCAATGGCTTCCTGCCTCCTTTCTAGCGCTACAAGACGTCACCCGAAATTAGAAAACCGTTCTGCGGCAAACGTGTCGTGGATTAAAAAGAGAGTAAGAGTTATTCTGCGTCTGCTGTGGCATGCTCTGATATGAGCGTTATCGATAAGTTTAGATGCTGCATTTGTATTGTTGCTAGAGTGACTGAGGGAAGAGCAGAGGAGAATGTTAGTGTGTGGTCGCCCAGGGGGGGTCGAGTCATGTGACCAAGCATGTTGCGTTGATTCAATCCATCTGTTGCCCGCTTTGTGAATCACCATGAGTGTATGCCTTTATACGTCTCTCATCCCTCATAATGTGAACGTTCTATTCCCCAGGCCTGTCGTGTCGATCTCATCCCTCCCTGTTCCCATAGCCCCACGCCTTAGATAAAACGAGGTCCCTCTGCCCATCGTCACCTCACGCGGGTTTTGTTGGAAGCTGGCGGCTTTGAAAGCAGACAGCCGATACGAACCGCCTGTTTCTGACTGTCATTATCACCGGCCCGAAGCAGCTTTGTGAATTCTCTCACTTCCTATGATGTCTGCTTGCAAAGTCCGTAACAGGGCCTCCCAGCTCTGTCTGCGTGGCGTTTTCTCTCTGCTTCTCCGGGTTTCCGTCTGCCGAACCAAAGCCGCGCAGTTAGCGAACTAGGATCCATAAATAACCCATATAGTGTGATTCTCTGTCTGTATGTACGCACCCTTAGATCCAGGGTGACCCTGTCTCACTCTGTGCTTCCTGGGCAGCCCCAGGTTCACCCTAACCCTGCACTGAGGGTTTCCTGTTTGTGGGCCTCTGTCCGCGGAATCCCGGTGGTTTTTTCGAAAAGCGGCGGTTTGTCCAGGATTAGCGCCGCGACCCGTATGACCCAGTGCTGCAAGTTACAGTGGAGAACCAAGCGAGGGAAAAAACAGCACGGCAGCGCCTTATCAATGTAAGGCATCACACAGCGTTCGCAAGGCTCATGCACACGTTTGCTTTAAGGATTTAACAATATGCTGTTCACGAGTCATGTCAGCTTTTTGGGAGCCATCACCACTATAACGTTTTAGTCTTGTGTTAACAGTGAATCATGTCGTTTGCTTGAAGTTTAACTTTGCGTTTTGTAACTTGTGTTGAAAAAGACTTTTGTCCACCTATATTGTGCTGATTGCGTGTAGATTGTAAAATGAGAGTTAACAGTAGGGTTACATACGTCCGGGTTTCCTCAGATGTGAATTTTCGTTTTACAGGGTGGTTAGGGGAAACTCATTAATATTCAAGAGAGAAGCTACCTGATTGGTCAGTGAATGTGAAAACTCATTAACATTCTGAGCGCCCAAATTGTCCTCTTTTTCATCTAATCTAATATGGTAACCCTACCTGTACAGAACATGGAAAATCGATGAATGGATGTTAATTATCAACTTAATATAGCATTCCATTCTATGCAATAGTTGTAGTGTAATATTGGTTACATGGATGATTTTGTATAGTGCATAATTGTAATTCTAGTAGAATTATATTATTTCATTGTTGTTTCAGTCAGGAGTTTTATAGATCGCCCTATCATGGATTACTTGGGATTAAAGGCCTCTCAAAATTAGCCAGTAAAGCAATGGTATGATGAGAGTAATTAAAGCTATTTTTCCACTGCAAAGCCATAGAATGAAATGTGAAGTCCTAGTGAATTATGTTCCACAACAAACCATTGATTCACATGCAGCTACAATCATAATAACATGCTCTTAACACTTTCAAACGCAAGACCTCAAACCTGAAAATCATCTCTGGGAATTCAGGGGAACTCTCTATAGCTAATGTCAAGGTGATGGGCCACGTTGTTGAAATATGAGCATGCATGGTGCTGCCTACTATTCATCTTAAGGCTTGCTTTACACGCGAAAGACACAATCGGGCTACCTTTTTTTTAATCCTGAAGAAACTCCGTCTTTAAAGATATTGCTCAACCAAACAAAGTTCCTCAGGCGTACAGGAGCTTGAATCCTAAATGTTTACTTACCCATTTTTTTCTTCAGATTCTAGACTAATGAACTAATCTCATCGGTGGTTGTTTAAAAAATTCAGACGTACAAAAGACTTGAAACTAAAATTAAATATTTAATAAAATTCTCTTTTTTTAGTAGCAGTAGTCTCCTCAGTCATTAGCTAGTTTCAGGTGCCAAAGTTTTACTCATATGCACACTGGGCATAAGCACACACACACACACGCACATGCACGCACACACACACACGCAAGACGGTATATGCACTTGTATGGTGCTATATAAATGTAACCCCTGGACATCTGCGTAACAGTGGTATTCATCAAGCCACTGGATGGTCCTGATTGGTTTAGTTTTGGAAATTAACTATTGGACCAAATTTTACCCAAATTCCTTCACTTGACCTGATATTGTCAAAGTACTCGAGATTTACAGAAAAAATTAAGCAAATCTATATATATTTTTAGACAGTTTGGTCATATATGCTTTTTTTTTGCTGCAGGCAGTTTTGTGATTTTTCTGTATATTTACTGTCAATCCTAAAAAAAAAATCAACAATAAATAGATTATTGTTTGTTTAGCCCATGCTCTTATCATATGTACATATTTTAGCTATTTTGCATTTTTAACTTCTCTGAGATGCTGACGATAGACTTGTTAGATA
This sequence comes from Gnathonemus echidnorhynchus, assembly GCA_026776725.1. Classification (NCBI taxonomy): domain Eukaryota; kingdom Metazoa; phylum Chordata; class Actinopteri; order Osteoglossiformes; family Mormyridae; genus Gnathonemus; species Gnathonemus echidnorhynchus. The sequence continues at coordinate 7,234,814 of JAODJU010000050.1, read as the reverse complement.
CTCAAAAGTCATTTCCTTACAGTTAAAGACTAAGAAACACTATTTTGCTGTGTATAATTAGTATTTTTCCTTTAGAATTTCAGTATTTTTTGACACTGAATTTGGATTTTTGTAGGTGAATCCAGGCGGAATCTTAGAGACAAAAATATGCCAAATGACAGTGCTTTCGTTCTGTCCCTTGTTGGCGTGCATGGCAACCAAACATGCAATTTTTAGCTGGAAAACAGTTGCGACCATCTAGTTAACCCATCCAAACTGAAGGGATAATTAGAGTGAACGGTTTGAACACTGTGTTAAACAAACACGCATGATTTGCGCTGGTGTAAATCTGTTAGCACACATGTTATAAAAGCAGTCACACCACAAATCGAAAGAAATTCAGTCAGAGCAACGCTTTCAGACACAAGCAAGACCTCCCTGGGGTGGCCATCTTGCCAAAGCATCTCAAGTCATCCAAGGAAATCTCAACGAACCAGAAAACACCAGGTTAAGTCTGTGACTCCACCGTCAGAAGCCTCTTAACAGAACAGAGATGCATGACTTCAGACGGCAAACCAACCACTGTCTGCTAATAAGAACATGAATTCTCTGTATTCCCAATCATTCTGGAACTGCGTTTCATGGCCAGAAAATTCAAAAGTTGCACTTCTCGGTTAACCTCGGACCTGTTATGACTGACTAAAGGCACTTTCTTACCAAGGTTCTGGAACCTAGTTCCATGGTTCCAAGTCCCTGGGATGTCTGAATCAGGAACTTCCTGACCATTTTCATGGGTCGCTTTCCCACTGCACAGGAACTGACTAACCTTGTTTAAAGCTGCTGAGATGAGAGTCGTGAATGTCACAATGTGACAACTCCATGATGTGTGGAGGTATCACTAGAAGATGGGAATGATGAGGGATGGGGGAGGGGATTAAGAGATGTGATCTGATGGTGGAAGCTCTCTCATTGGCCAGATTATCCTGGGAATGATGGGGGAGGGGATTAAGAGATGTGATCTGACGGAGGAAGCTCTCTTATTGGCCAGATTATCCTGGGAATGATGAGGGATGGGGGAGGGGATTAAGAGATGTGATCTGACGGAGGAAGCTCTCTCATTGGCCAGATTACCCTCACTGCATGTTTACCAGAAGTTTAACCACATGTTATTCAGTTAGTGTAGGCACATTATTGGTTAACCAAGTAATTAATTTATATGTTACATTTTTACAAAATATTGATAAAATAAATTCTTTATTTGATTTGCAGAAGTATAGCTATATTGGAATGTTTTTCTTCACCAACCCCATCTTGCTCTCCGTAGCTTGGGGGTCCCAGCACAGGGTCAGCCAACGCGCAGCCCCCCCCCGGAGCTGGGGGTCAAGGGCCTCGCTCAAGGGTCCACTGACATGTGACCATTCCGCCGAGGCCAGGACTCAAACCAGCAACCTTCTGATCACGGGCACAGAGGCTTAGCCCACTGAACGACTCACCAGGTTGGTATGTGCCTATCTAAACCGACAGGCACAATTCCACTGCATAAACAGAGAGAATTCGACAGGTTAGCTCATCTGCTTGTGTTTGAAGCTGAAATGCAATTGCCTCACATGAGAAGGCAGGTCTAAGAATGACCGGAGAAGAACACCGTCTCCCAGTCAAGGTCCAGACCTCCTCTCTATTAAGACGCCATGGTAAGGTTCAAGATGAGCAGTTTGTGCTTGCAAACCCATGACCGTCACCGATATCACTGAGAAATGGACCTGAATGGTACAGTATATGACTAAATAAATCACTAACCATATAAAGACTCTAACTGTGACCTCTGACGCTAAATATGACATAAGTACTTACTGAATGTAGGCGCCTTGGGTGTTCTTTGAATTTTCACATTGTTCTTGTAAGAAAAATTAAGTAGCCTTTTATATCAGGTCTGATTGAACGTGATGTTTGGATTCAAATATCGAAGCACAAAGAAATTCAGACAGAGAGACTAAAATTTTTTCATAGCATATATAACAGCACAAAGAAAACAGACATATCCAGAAGGTATACAGATCCTTCTGGCTTTGAGAGCCATGACGTTGGTAACACTTTACTTAAGGCTATGTCTTTAGTAATTTATAAACACATTCATAACAAATAATAATGCATTTGATAAAGAATTTTAAACATGACTATATATATATCTCAAAAGGCATAACACATTATAGCCATGTTTATTATGAATCATGAATGCTCTATGAAGCTCTCGTCTATAATGCACTATAGATACAGTACCATCATAATGCAATATGATGGTCGGTATCTGGTCAGAATTAAGGATGCTTTGTACTGCATTATGAAGGTATCTATGGTGCATTAAAGATATGAACTTCATAAAGCATTTGATAAATATTTATAGCCATGTTTATAATGCTTTATGAATGTATTATAATGCATTATGAATGTGTAATGAATTACTAAAAACATGGCCTTAAGTGAATGGTTACCATGGCTTTGAACAAAAGCATCACCACATTGCCACTGTCATTAAAAATCCAACTCCATTTGGACTGATTCAGCCTTGTTCTCACTGGTCAAGATAGTTGGCTTGTTGGGGGGGGCATCATTTTACAGAAACCCCCGTGCTTTTCTGACTAGCAGCTCCACAAAGTCAGAAGAAAATAAATATTCCGCTTATTGCATTTCTGGGCCATCCTCTTGGCCGTCTAGTTCAGTGACGACCAAATAAAACGGCTGCTATAGGGTCTGGCTCTCAGCAGGAGATTCACACCAGCACATGAAGACACCCCAGCTGATTCTGATTTGATTTATCCACAGAGGAATTTATGAGGCCTGGTAAGAGAGGCAGGATCATACGTGCAGTGGTTTTCTGGGGGGTGGGATTGTGGGTTGGACCACTCTCTGTTACTGCTCAATGGATCATCGGGAGTAATTATCAACTGTTAAAAGTGGGTGGTGCATTTGCGGAGAAATTAAACGAACAGTAAACGACTGAACGGTATGTATCCTGTATTGCGCTTTACTGTACATTCCATATAGAAAGAAATAAGCTGAACTGAATGGTAATGGAGCCAAGAAATAACAGCCATTTCAAACGATACGGAAAACGAATGCACATCCATCCGCCTTCCAGCAGCTAATCCGGTGCGAGGTTGTGGTCAAAATAATGTAAATGTAAATAAAAATATATGTAGTCATAATTTATTTCTCCACAGCATCTGCTCATTACCAGCAAAGGTGTATTTACAGTCCATTTAATCAAGCATGTCTCAGCTTTGGCGAGTAGCAGGTGAAAACTCACCTTTTATATAATAACTGGAAACACAACGGGGGCCCGAGACGGGGGGGTAATATCCTCCTGACGGAGGCAGCGGGGAAATCGGGAGAGAAAGGAACATCCTCTCCCTCCGCAAATAAAATGAAAATGAGATCCTCTCTCAGATAAGATTAAACAAATCACAAAGAGCCACCCCTGTGCTTTCCGTGTGAAATATTAATAAGTAACCGAAGGAGCGAGAAGAGCCGAACGGGGGCGGGGGGAGGCGATACGGAGCGGCTCGCGGGACCGCGCAGCGGGCACGGCGCACCTGTCTGCAAGTGCATTTATATGAAATATCAGTTAGCCCTTTTTTCTGACTAACGTGGGCAGATACAATATTTTATTAACTGTGGCAGGTGATATATTACCTCCATTTTCGCTCGCTGAGATTGCATTAAGCTGTTATCAGCTGTCTTTTTCCCCCTTTCCCCCTTTTCTCCTCCTCAGCTCCTTTGGCATGCATAATTATACCGCCAGGCAGAGCTAATATAAGGGGAAGGATTAAACGACCTTAAAAAGCTCCCACTGCTTCCACTCGGCGGCGGCGCCTCGGTGCGCGCACCCAGCCGGCGTGACCGCCGTGCCCGGCAGCGGCCGTCCGCTGTTTATTAATGGCTTTCCAGATGGTTGGAGACGGTTCATTACTGCAGCAGGACGTAGCCAAGTGGGCTTCTAATGAAATAATAAACACTTTTAATTGCGAATTATCAAACAATCTTAAGAACTCGTGACACAACACCAGCCCCCTCCCTCCTTGGCTCCCTGGCCGACTGGAGCAGGTTAAGGGGACGGACAGATCACCTACAGGCTACTGGGTTCAGAAACAATGATTTGCCTGTCAGAAAGAAGCTTACGTTTTAAACAGATTTTTTTAAATAAGGTTTTATGGGTTGGACTGACGTTTCAAAATGACAATTTCAGGGTTGCCAGCTTTCGCATATCTGGTGTGACACTGATGCTTTCAGACTCAAACGCCCGAAATATTAAGGCAAATCATTATTATTCCATTATAAACATACAATTAGCTACATCAAAAGCCTTGGGGTCATTTGCAAACCATACAGACTATTTACAAGGTAATAAAACTGTTACATACATGTAAACGTGTGTGCAGACTTGTCTCGAACTGAAAATCTCCCTCCAGCCAGCCGACCAAAGATGGCAACCCTGCAATTTATATGGTCCATCCATCTACTGTCTACCTGCATTTCCTGGCTTAGGTCACATGTGAGCTTAGAGTCTATGTATCTCATCACAGGACATGAGGACAGAATGCCTGTCAATCAATATGGGCTTAAAAACAAAAACCTCCAGATAACTACAGTAATTCCTTCACGGTCTCTCTCAGCGGCACATGACACCCAAGATCGTGTGTCAGTATCAAATATAAATTAAAAACGTGACAACAATAGTGAATATATATAAACAAATCCCATTCCACACTGGACCGATTTTCTATAAACAAATGCGTGTGGCCTTTTTGCAGGCACAACGTTTTAAAATTTATATCCAGGCAGAAGGAATTAATTAGGAACTCACTGATACAATGTGTGCGTTTGCCATAAACTTTGAGTGAGAGTAGGAAATTACATCTCAGGCAAGATAAGAGTAACGGACACATTTAATTTTGTGCAAAAACCCTTTTTGCCTCTTTTCATCATCCTGGACCGAGCAGGAGCGACCGCATCAGCTAAGAGCTCACAGACGGTGAATTGATCAGAAAGACAATGAAGCTAGCCAGAAAATCTGAGTTATTCTTAATATTATTTACACTTGATTTGGCAGACATTTTTGTCCAAAGTGATGTACAAGTAGCATGTTATAAACATACCTGCTGTAAAGGGGTCGATTAGGTATAACTGTGGCTAGACTGAGCTTCCAGTGAAGGTGAGGTA
>JAODJU010000050.1:7213592-7224138 GCA_026776725.1 Gnathonemus echidnorhynchus | reverse complement strand
CCACCCCCCCCCCCCCCCCCCCCCCATATAAGTTATCTGAGTACACTCCAGTGTCGGCTCATGGTTTAAAGAGTTGGGTGACTGAATTGTCCCCTACTAAGGGCGTGTGCCTTGTGATGAACGGTCATTCAGCCTAGGCTCTAACTGTCCTGTACACATCCTATTCTAACCAGTATGAAACTTCCCTTTCTGCAACAATATAATTAAAATGAATAAAAGGTGTTGCAGCAAAATCTCTAAGTAGCTTTTGGATTACAGACCCATAAAACGTGCATAGAATCCTCCACCTATACATCACGTGTGTGAATGCAATCCTATCCCACCACAAAACATACCAACTTAAAATTGTAAAGCTTCTTAAATCATTTGAGGTAAAACGAAGGGAACGAATCTCAAGCTTTCCGTCGTGTGACCCGGTGAACACGGGAGGCAGTGACCGAGGTCAGCTGGTCAGTGACTCTCTGTTGACTGTGTCAGTTATGGTCACCGGAAGTACAAACCATGTGGTTAGTGTAATGAGGATCGACGGAGATCTCGAGATGGGGCTCTGAAGGATTGCCATAGCCTGTGAACAGATAGCCATTGTTACTTTTTTTTTTCCTATAGAACCCCAGCTCCATTACACAAGCTGCCAAATTGGAAAGCGGCTCCAGGACAGAACAATCTTATCGACTGGAGCAGGGAATGCTGGGAGACATTTCAGGGACTGCAGAAGGTGGTACCGCGCATGTGTGTGCGCGCCAGCCTGTGCCAATTTATCCGAGCGCAGTCACCTCTTTTTGAACAGTCATCCATCGACGGGATCAGGCCACAGGTGGTGAAAGGCAATAATGACTGAACAGGGCTGCAGGCGGGACGCATTCGGCTAGAGACTCCAAAAAAAAAAGTGGGACGGAGGGGGGGTAGCTAAGATACGATGATCAAAGGAGACCCTCTCCTGAAGAAATGGATAGAGGTGCTACAGCATGCAAGACCCTGGAGTTAGCTGTGCATTTAGAAGGTAGTCAGACACTTCTGGACTCCCCCAACCGGACCTTGAACTAAGACCTTCATGGAAGGCCCACAAAGCCTAGTACCAGGGCAGCCCACCACAGCCCAGTGGGTGTCGATGTGTCAGCACCTAAATATATTTCAAAGTTATACAGAGGACAGCATTCAGGAGCCAGAAAACGCGTCTGATAAACAGCGGGAACAGAGCATTTTGGACGACTTTATTTATATATTAATTTGAAAGGGCGACGAAATTTACATAACGGTTTCATCGCTACGTTGTTTTGACCTTCGCCTTTCAAAACAACATTAGATGCTAGATACCCATCAGCTTCTGTTTGTTCTATTTTCGTCGATGGGCCACCTTAAGCGCTGGTCAAGCTTTAAAACCGTCCCTTTAAACTGACAAAAATCGGGACGAATCAATAACATCTTGGCGGAAAATTGAGTGCAGGTGAATGTTTATGAAACAAAGGCTGACGCGAGGCCATGAGACGTCCGCGGTGGAAAGAAGAGGCGCGAGACTTTATAGGCTAAAAATACGCTTAGTACTTTTGGAACATGAGGCACTCGTCGTTTTGTTTTGATTTACTTTAATATTTCTAGCATCGTCTACAAAGTTAAACTTTTCTGTTTTGTCAATCATTCGTCAAACATTCAAGAAGAAAGTTACTTCTATTCCCCCCCCCCCAATGAACTTTGAAAAGACTTTTGACTTTTTTTTAGAAGAAAGGCAGTAATGAATTTGACAGTCTGAAGCATCATCTTTAACTTTGCTTGAATGTTTAAAAATACTTGCATCTCTGGCTCAGATTCACGTCCAGAAATTACACAGCAACATGGCCTGAGTGGTCCTTAGCATTATCTGCCATAAGAAGAGCCTGATTTCTGGTACTTCTAAGACATAGTGCAATGATAACATTACTTTAGACAAAGGAAAGACTGAAAGCAGGTGAATTGTAATCCGTCTAGTCTTGTTCAAAAGGAGTAGATGGAGCAGAAGTGATAATGAGGAGCTTTTGCAGGGAGTTCGCCTAGGTCTAATCACTGTCTGATTTCAAACGTTAAGGACCAATTAAAAACGATAGGGCTCAATAAGGGATTACAACTGTAAGTGGAGATGGGTGCTTGGTACAAGAAAATCGATCATGTGTGTCTCTGTACAAGGGTTTCCAGCTGCGAAGGGAAGGGAATAAATACATGGGCTTCCAAAGGACAGGGAGCTTAAAAGTAAATCACTGATTAATAAAAATAGAGGGGTGACGAGGAAGGTTCACACTGAAAGAAAAGAGGTTTATGCTTCGAATACATGTTTGAAAACACACAGATTTTACAGGGTTTTCTTTCCTAGCTAATGAATTATTCATAGCCATTAATGTATAAGTAGACATAAATAAATATATTAATTTCCATTTGAAGGGACTCTGGATGCTACTGTTGACTCAGGGGGAGAAATAAAAGACGTATGTCTGATGTTGCAGGCAGATCATTACATACATCACAGTTCCTGAATATGTGCCTTAGTCTCTCAGGCATGTTGCTTCAATTACCAAATATCTGACAGGAGTTAAAGCCTCATCTGATTGTTCCTGAACCATATGAACTAAAGGTGCAGCAAATAAATGTTCTGGGTCCTCGCAAAAAGACTGAAATCCAGTCAGCCATCACCTTAAATACCTGTGACATCACCGCCGCAAACGAAGCCGGATGAAAAGACAGCTTAAATGTAAACATCTCAAGTTCTAATAATCGGTGTCAGACTAGGGAACCAGAGAAAGAAGCTGAGGATGAATCAGAGTGATGCCTCTCTTGACTCACTAAGGAAATTGTTTTATCTTACTTCACCGAAGGGATTTACAGAAGTGTCACAAAGGATATTGTTAAACCGAGGAAAGGCTTGTGTATTCAGTGTGGATGGGGAACCTTCTCTGAGGGCAGGACTATGGCAAATGTAAATTATTTCTTTATACTTTGGCAGAATATAGAGCTGGTCCTCATTTACATATGCGATGTTGTGCAAAAACTTTAAGAAGCACTTAAACATACATTCACGATAAGACTATAGTTCTTATCACATTCTGCACCATAACATTCTTATACACTTATAACACTTAAAAGACTTAAATTCAGTATAATGATGAACAACAGGCCAATGCTGAACCCACATCAGTCAGACTCATAACCAAAACGATATGCTAATATCTTGTCCCTTGTGGGTGGGGGCTTTCATCTGAGAAGCTGTATGATGCCAACCTGCATTGTAAAATCGCTAATAAAACAAGACCAGTGCCCTTGCTCTGGCTTTATAGAGAGTACGGTCCATACTGACAAACCTAAAAATAGACTGGTGAACTAGTCCATGTGAATCGCGAAAATTTGACGGTAAACAAGTTTTTGTTGCTTTGTAATAAACGAAAAGATATTAAGAAGCGTGTTCTCTTTGTTGTACTGGCTAATCGGTGTCCTGGTTCTGAGATGCATGCGCCTTAGTGTCTGGTCCAGATCTACTCCTGCCTTTTGTCCTATGCTGCCTAGAACAGGATTCAGGTTCCTCAGAAGACTGTCCAGGATATGTGGTTAGAGGATGGATGGATGGATACAAAAGATAGGGTTCCTCTGCAATACATTTGGAATGCATTTAATAAAGCTTTAATCATACATCTTCAAATTTACTGTCCTTTAATAAATCTCTTCTTACAAATACAAATTTTTATTTTAGGTAAACCTAGATCAGACTAAACAGGTCTGAGGAGTTAAAATTCATTAGATTATGTATTACATGATTATAATTTCAGAACAACTAATGCGCAATTAACCATGTGTTTCTTTATTTTGCATTGATCCTTTAGTTAACCAGACCTCACAGTCTCAATGATCATATAGCCGTTGTCCAAAGGTCTGATTCGGGCTGCACCCATCCATCTCCCATGATTTCTTGAAGGCGGAAATCTTGGAAGTATTCCAGGCGATGACTGATGGCAAAGAAATCATACCATATTTTAATCTCTAAAGTCACACTGACTCACGGCTGATAGGTCATACTGGTTTTGATGATTTGTTGGTACAGTTTAATACTAAATTTAACATGATCGCTGGTGTCGGTGCTTCGTGTTCCATCAGATATGTTTTAGGACTGTAATATGATTTGACCCCCACTAAGATAAATTCACATAATAAAGAATACAATATGGTAATATTATGCAGGTGAGTCTGTTCTGTGGAGACGCTGCTGTAAGATGTACATATCTGAAAATCTGCACACTTACAAGTTGGGTTTTTGACCCGCCTCGATTTCATCCCTTGGTATGGGATAAAGGGCTTCATATGTCCTTGCTTCTCCAGAGCCGTGGATTGCATAGGAATTCATTTTATTCACTCCTGGTGGGAAATATCTGCACGGAAGAAGAGCCTGCCCCACCCACCTATTCCCATTTACGGAGGCGTGGAATGACAAAGGCAGCCCTTGCTTAAAAAGATAAAAACAACGTTCATCGGGCACCTTAAGAGCAACGTGGGATGCAAGAGCAAAGTGTTGTACTTTAACCGACCTGGAATGCATGTCCTCTCCCAGAAAGTAATAAAATTAAATGTTGTCCATGCCTGTAAAATAAGTAAATATGCAACTGATTATCATACACACCCATCACTTTATACCTACAGGTCATCTCATGTTGTAAATGATACAGAAATATATTTTTGGTACCTTTTAATTTGTTATTAGATACTCAAAGGACTGGCTTGTTAATAATGCACCAGCACTTTAAGGAAGCTGACAAACATGTAAACACTCACGGGCAAAGTTCCACCTCCAGATATTTCTCTGTGTTGCTATTCAAGAAGAAGGACTCGACAACTAAAACAAAATAAGAAAATATACAGGCAGAATAGACATTAAGAGAACCCAACTATTGATTTCAGCCCTGTTTTATATTATGCACACGCACTTATTCCTTAATTATTTTTTGTTTAATAGTAAAGTATATTTATATGCAAATTATTCAGAAAATTAAATGCAAAATATGGTATTTATAGTTCAGCAGTGGAATGATGCAAACACACCTTCATAGTCCCAAAGCCCAGGAAATGGCTGACCAGCACCCCCTGGTGGAGATGCTGGGTCATTGAAAAAGGGGGCGGACACTTCCATTAAAAGTCCACAATCTCCCGGCGAAAACTTAATGTTTACAGGGTCGTGGTTCACGGGTAAGCTGTCCCAAGTCTGATCGATGGTGAAGTTCATCTAGAGAAATATCGAGACTGACCTTGATTTTTGCATTTCATTACTTATCTCTCACGCCAGCTGGTAGGTATGATAAGCCCACATAACGCCGCAAGGTAGCTCTCAAATTCCTCAGCTAGTAGCATTTCATCCCAGTGTTAACAAAACATGGCATTTTCCATTTTGGCACATTGGACAACTGTCAAAATCCCCTGCAATATTATTAACTTTACCTGGAATAAGGCCTTTTGACACTCGCGGTGTTTACAAGTTCAACAAATTACAAGATTATTGTGGAATGTAAAGTTTTTTTGCAATATATTCCATAAAAATTGTATTAAAACATGAAAACGTGGCAAAGCACAATCATGAAAAGCCATACATATCAATTGTATGCGCATATTTTGGCAACTGAACGTTAAATGGTATGGCTTCCGTTTCTGTCACACCGTTTTAATAATAATTCTACATATGATACTTACTATAAGGCAGATGGAGAGCTATGCAGTCAGAAGGAAAGACTGATGCAAATGAACTATGAAACAGTACGATCTGTTATAAAACCGTAGCATCTGATAAAAACACACTGCGATAAGGCTGCCAACTTCCCACCCATAGAAATAAAACAATTAGGAGCTTTGCGCAAGTACGGAAACATATCGCCGCACCTAAGACAAAACAAACATCGTTAAGTCCAGTGAGATAGTATTCTAAAATATATGTAATAAAGTAATGTAATATTATAAATGAACACTATGAAGTCACGGTATGTTCAGCAGTACTTAGTAGCAGAGGAAGTGAAACTTCTTTTTTCCGCACGGACCCAATATGGCGACGGACCGTGTCGCTGAGTGACGTTTTGATTGGTCAGTTCGTCCGCTTCGAACTACACGGCGCACGGACGAAAATAGGGGTGGCACAGCTGTGTGGCTAAGTGTAAGTATAACTTTATCGTGTAATACAAAGTAAAGGAAAGGGATCACGTCTGGGCCTTTGCAGCAGTCAGTTTGGTGATTACAGACTGTTTGGAACGCTGTCATGTTTTTTAAATTGGGTACAGATTTCCCTGGAAGTTGTAGCTCGCTGAGTAAATCTCGATCGGACAGTATTAACCGGCGCTGGCTACACCTAACGACCGACAGCTGTGGTTAGTTACCGAGATTGGCGCATCGCTCCCGCCGGTGTTTTGACATGTCAGACGTCACGATAACATTCTGAATCTGCGATGACTGCTAACTAATCAAAATGATTTCAAATCACCAGAAACGCCTGTCAGACTCATTGTGCTCTATTCCCATGCACAGCTTTATAGACCTGAGGTCGTTGGCTGTCTTTGATTTTTGTTTATTGGTGTAATGTACACATGAGCCTCCTGTCTGCTTTGTGCATATTTGGAATAAGTTATTCATCAGTACTGAAGTGATCATTCCTCCTTAGATCCAGATGTCAACCGACACCAAGTACCGCCGAAATCAAGGTGAGAAGTTAAATCTTATCGTTCCTTTTCATTTGTAGTTGATGAATTTGTATTTACAGACCCAGGGAAGGTGGCCTTTCCATCTGCGTCGACGTTTTTGTATGATTAGCGATCATACTATAAATACATCTATTAAGACGCTATATGTTCGTTTTATTTTTAATGTTAAAGCCCAGACGCTCAATCCTACCGTGACTCAACATGAAGATGGAGAACAATCGCAACCCACGCCAGCCCAGGTATGTACATTATCTATATTATGTATGTGGATATGATGTAGGCCTACACAATAAATTAGGTGTTTAATTATAATGCAATGTCTTGAAGGATCAAACAGGAATGGACAATGGATCCCCTTGGCTTACAGAGACAGACAGAAGGTCAGTGTTTGTGTGTGTATATAGGCTCATACTTACTATTTGCGTAATACTAAACAAAAGCATGTAAAGCGTCAGATTCCGACTTGTGATAAAGTTATTAACATTTTTCTTTCCAGCACAATGGCCCCACTCGTAGCAGATTATGACAGACACATGAATGACATGACTGAACAGATTCGTCTCTATCAGGTACCTTTTTAAAAACTTTTCAGTTGTCATCATGAATTAAATGAAGCATTTAATGGACTTTTAACACGGGTATTGTGAATTAACAGATGGTAGCAAAGTTAATGAGCTTCGAATGGGGGGGACATTTAAACTCCCCCAATGGCTTTCTCACTGTTTCTTTGTGAGGTAGGGGGGTGGGGTGGAATATAGAATTGTGCCTAATTGGAATTTGCAAAACAGCACAAAATTTATTACAGAGTTATTTGTTTCACTCCTAAGATAATGATGTTTTAACAGAGCTATTAAATTTGCATAAACCTGCATATTTTCTTCTGTTTGGGGTGGGGGGTGATAGATATCTTAATTTACTGTCACTTTGAAACCTACAGGGGCAGATGGTGGCACTCAGAATGAAGCTCGACACCGTCGTGAAGGAAAATGAACGGTAGGACTTCAGTGCTGCCGTTATACTGAGTTGCCTGCTCTTTGGATACAGTGACGAGGATGACAGCCAGGGGGCGGCATGGTGCTGCAGTGGTTAGCACTGGGGTAGGTGCAGTGGTTAGCACTGCTGCCTCACACATCTGAGACCAGCGTTCGAGTCTCCACCATGGCTCCATGAGTGTGGGGTTTGCCTGTTCTCCCCGTGTCATCGTGGGGTTTCCCCTGGGTACTCTGCTTCCCCCCTACAGTCCAAAAATATGCTGAGGCTGATTGGAGTTACCAGATTGCCCGTAGGTGTACATGTGTGTGTGAGTGTGCCCTGTATTGGGTTGTTGCCCCATCCTGGGTTGTTCCCTGCCTTGTGCCTGTAGCCTCCGGGACAGGCTACAGACCCTCACGACCCTGAATAGGATAAGTGGTTTCAGGAGATGGAAGGATGGATGGCAGCCATTTTGTATAAATCGTTGGCATGTTCAGCCTTTTCTACAAATACTCATCCTATTGTCAAGTCAAGTCAGAGGTTATTTTGTCATTTCAGCCATATACAGAGTACACAGTGAAACGAAACATTATTCCTCCAGCACCGTGGTGCAAACACAAATAGCACAAGACTACACAAGTGCAGGCAGGACAGACCTATACAGAATGCAAGGAGAGCAAAGAGACAGAGAACACAAGATAAACACAAGAGCAACAAAGCAATGTAACAGAGCAAGACAACATACAGTGCGGTCGACAAGAGTAGTGACAGTACAAGTGTGAGTGAATACAGTACTATGACAGATACTGTATTCTAGCAGCAAAATTGTGCAAAAAATGCAGGATGATGTAGAAGCATGTAAAGGTCACGTGAGTGGATTTTTGTACGAAGGCTGTATGTGGAACTGCGAGAGTCGATAGAGAAGCAGCTCCAGAGTCTCCCCATCGGTGCCGGGCTGGACGAGGACACCGTGATGGATGAAGAAGCCATGAAGAAGCTGCAGGAACAGATCCAGCTGTCTCTGCAGGTGTGCTGTCATCGGGGCTGCGGGTTGGGTCTAAAGCCGCTACCTTAATGTGCCTGTGCGCATTGATGAGGAACTCAGGGCGAGTAATCAAAGCATCCATCTCTATGCAAATGGGTCGTCTGCATGAGCTCATTTTGTGCTCTGCGGTTGAAATGTTAATGGTTGAAGTTAAAGACTGAGATAATGATGCATCCGTTATGGTTTTTGTGCTCCTGCGAAACGTGATGGACCTTCTGCAGGAGAAGGATCACGCACTGGAGCTCTGGCAGACAGCTGCGCAGGAACTGGACCGGCTACAGCAGATGTATCAGAAGGTCGTGTCTGACTCTCAGCTTCATGTGGCTGAACGACAGACCATGAAGGTGTGATCCTCGGTCGCTGCATGGATCCGCACAAGCAGCGAAACATTTACTGCAGTGTTTCTCAATCCGGTCCTCTGTTTGTGGGTGTGCATTCCTGTTGCATCCACAAGGGGGCGATGTTTTGCAAAAAAAGATGGAACAACTTTGACATAAAATTTAAAACGGGCATAAATTGCCATCTGTTGTTACGATTCAGGAAGTCAGATGTCATTGTCTTCAGTGAGATCGGCTCGGTTTAAAAAAATAACGTCCTGTATTTATGTTACAGAATGAGCTGACGCAATTCCAACAAGTTGCTCGGCAACTAAAAGAAGCCAATCAGATGCTAGAGACGGTGAGGCTTGAATGTACCAAAAGCCACCAGGTTCATCTGGATTTCGGATTAAACACTGTGCAGGGATTTCCTGCTACTCGGTGCCTTGCTGGTCATAGACTTACTGCTCACCTCCGTTCAGATTGACGGTAATGAGTGTAAAGGCAGGACGCTCTTTCTGTTATGTAATAATCCTCCAGCTCCTATAATCCCTCTCTCTTCATTCTCTTTAACTCGCTTAGCACACTAGCACATCCTCGCCTTTGCAAAGTCCATCTGTCCATCTTTCTCTTGTCCCTCCACTTACAGGTGTGACACATTGGAGGGGGGTGTTGAGAGAGTAATATAATATCTTTCCACTGCATTTTTAATGGGGCTGGGCTTTGTTAGTTTTCATCACCCCCCTCCTGACTTTTCCTTGCAAAGGATTATAGGTTTTGCGCTACTAAACTGTCACTGTCAAACCCCCTCCCCACCCCCCCCCCTCCTTGGTCCCTGGCTCTGCTTTCCCACACACAGACCAACCAGCAGTTTCTGAAGACTGTCACGGAGCAGAACTCAGAGGTGGAGAATCTACGCAGCCAGCTGAGGTGGGCCCCCCCTCCCCCCCTCAAAGTCCTCCACCCCTCCTTGACCAGTCTATTTACCTGGCCGTGTTGTGAAATGCACATCGATGCCGTTCCATGCCGCAGACATGCAAAGCAAGACCTGAGAGCAGCTATGACCAAGATGGAGGAAATGGCCAGACGCATGCAGGACGCTGAAGAGCAGGCGCAACGTCGGGTAGGCCTGCCGCCGTGTCATGTGATCACCAGAGCGGCCTGCCGCCGTGTCATGTGATCACCAGAGCGGCCTGCCACCTACACCGCAGGCAGCTGTGGGTCTCCAGTACAAACATCAGAGGTGGAAGGTTCAGGTCCAGAAAGTACAAGTCAGGGAATTCCTTTCACAGTTATAAACATTAATATATTTTTTTTAATGAAATATTTCTGTTAATGAATGAAAACCCTGGAAGAAAATGTTTGAATGAGGGCAGTAGATGCAGCTGCTGTGTAAAATGAGATGGTCTCATGCCGGAGTGTGTTCAGGAGGAAGAGGCCGCAGTGGCTTATGGGAAGGAGGAGGCCTCAGAGAGACGACTCCAGCAGCTCCAGGCAACCATCAGTCAGCTGGATGCCAAGTGAGT
>JAODJU010000050.1:7171885-7213072 GCA_026776725.1 Gnathonemus echidnorhynchus | reverse complement strand
GGAGGGGGTCATTGACCCCCTGCGTTGCCCCCCCCTTTGGCACAGGCTGAAGGTGGCCACGCGGGAGACAGAGCAGCTGAGGTGGGAGCGGGCAGCGTGGGAGAGGCAGGTGGGCGAGCTGCAGGGGCGCAGCGCCGCCCTAGAGGACGAGAAGTACGAGGCAGTGGCCAAGGTGCGCGAGAGCGTACAGCTGGTGGAGGAGGCCTCACTGCAGAAGGAGCAGGTGAGCGTGACCCGCTGAGCCTCAGACCCGCACCTTTCATATGAGCGGGTGAGCGTGACCCGCAGAGCCTCAGACCCGCACCTTTCATATGAGCGGGTGAGCGTGACCCGCTGAGCCTCAGACCCCCACTTTTCTTATGAGCGGGTGAGCGTGACCAGCTAGATCTTTTAATAATAAATACAATTCCTAACAAGGTAATTCTACCAAGAAAAGCCAAATTCCTTTACATTTTAATTAACATTAGAATTTAGCATTTAACATTTTCTTGCTTGTCATGCATTTTGGACATTTCAATTAATTAATGGTACAAATTCAAAAATTTCAGGCCGTTCTGAGAGAAAAGCAGAAAACGGAAGAGCTGGAGAAGATGAAGGAGGCTCTGAAGAAGTTCATTCAAGATGCTGCCACTCGAACCAGAAGAGAGGCCAGTTTGTTTCACTTACAGGACGAGGGAGAGCTCTGGGTCGTTTACGGGCGCTGAGTCTGTTGGGATCAGGGGGAGATACTGCATCAAGAATGATTTACTTAGACAGGAACAGCGCCTGGGGATGCGGTCAGGTGCCGACCAAGATGGCGTCCCATGCAAACATAGCCCTTAAATTAAGTGCCTTATGCTCCAAGTCCACTTGTGTAGTCTGTTGGATTCATTACCTTTGTTAACGTAACACATGAGCCAAAGTCTGGAAAAAATGATTGTTTTGCTGGAAGAATTCAGGGTGCCTGTTCAGTTCCCTTAGCTGCCGAATGCTGTACATATAGTACCAGTCAAAAGTTTGGACACACAATGCCGCGTGAGGTAGTGCCACATCACATGACCTGGTCACCTGACCTAAACACAGTTTGGAGGAGCTCAGTATATGTGGGACCTCCTTCAGGACAGCTGGGAAATCACCACAAGAGGCCACGTCATGGAACTGGTGTAGAGGGGACAGGAGGGTCAGCCAGTCCCTGGGGCAATTGGAGTTGAGGGCGTTGCTCAAACGCCCAATGGTGGGATCACTCTGCTGACCCAGGGATTTGAACCAACAACCTTCTCAGTCCCAACCCACAGAGCTGCCCCCCCTCACAAATTAATACTTTTTCGTCAGTGTATAATCCATATATGTTATTTCATAGTCTTTTATTATTCTAAAATGTAGAAAACAGTACAAATAAACTTTTTTATGGGGAGGTGTGTTCAAACGTTTGACTGGTGCTGTATTTTGAATGAACTGGTGGTGTAATATTTTAAACCGTTTGCTAATTGATTGATTTTATCATTTTCAGGTAGAGAATGTGCGTAAGCAGTGCAACGTCCAGATCCACAGGATGGTGGAGGAGCTGTCGGCCCTTCAGCTGGTCTGTGTCGTCCCCTCTGCCAAACGAAACATCTCGAATTGCACTTATTTAGACCGAATCCTACACATTCATACATTATGCATGGCATTAAGATGGAGGTCAGCTGCATTAAATGTGTTCCTAGGTCATTACGTTTTTTTTTTTGCTTGTCTGCAGTTGGACGGGTTACGTAACATTGCTTGTTTTTGGTGATGTAGCGAAGCCGCTATCCTTCGATGGACAATCTCAATAGCAGGCTGGCGGCGCTTCAGATTCATACTAACGGGCCGCTGATGGATCTTGTGTATCCTGCGTTTAGGAATGTGCGGACAAGCAGTCGCAGATAGAGAGAGGCTTGCGGGAGAGAGAGGCCGTGGAGGAAGAGCTGGGAAAGGTGATGTCGCCGTTCGTTTGTGGGCGTGGCTGTCGCCATGGAGACGGAACATATTCCTGCACAGAGTAGGGGTGTAACCAAGCCGTCTCCTTACAAAGTGTGATACATTCACGACATATTCAACGAAAAAAGGCTGAAGACAAACCAAGATTGTGCTTTTTGCAGTTAAACGCTGATACAGAATGTTTGCATTTATAAATATTAAAAGTACTACATTTCCTGTGTAGTGCCTTATTTAAAAGAGAAATATTAAAAATACTAAAGAAGACCCACATGTAACAGGAAAAAAAAACTTAAGATGCCGAATATGGCATGTAAGACTTTACTAATGTACATTTTCCTGAAATTCTGTAGATCAGAGAAATCCAGATTTCATGTACAGACAATCCCCAGGTTACGATGGTGTTACGTTCCGATACACCTATCATAGTAAGGCGGGAATGCATTAATACAATACACCTAACCTAACAAACATCATAGCCTAGCCTACCTGAAATATGCTTAGATCACTTACATTAGCCTACAGTTGGGCAAAATCATTAACAGAGAGCCTATTTTATAATGTGTTGAATACCTCATGTAATTCATTGAATAATCACACCCATTGTAAAGTTGGAATATCGTAACACGGACCAGAGAGCGTCTGTAGTTTTAGAGGCTGACACTATGGTTTTAATAATTAGTAGCTAATATTTTAGTATTTAGTGTTCTTTTGAATGTCCATTAGTATTTTACCACTTCAGATCTGGTGTTTGAGCATCGTGGCTATACTTTGTTAGCGTGCTGACTGATGGTTTGCCCCAGAAATGGACCAACTACAAGGCAGACTTTAAAATATCGTCCCTCAGATGTATCGGGATGGAAAGGCAGGAGAACCAGAGTACAGGAAGATCGACGCCCTCCACGAGAGATGCCTGGGCGCCGAGCGGCTGAAGGACGACCTGCAGATCACACTCCAGACGATGCAGAACAAGATGAAGAAGATGGAGATGGAGTGAGTAGCAGATTGGACCTGGTCATCCACAAATGGGAGTTTTGACGTAATGCCTGATGAATACATCAGTAGGTGCTGGTATCTTGAGGGAATCAAGTTTGCGTTACGGCACATATGCACGGCTTAAAATCCAGCATTGCATTTAATGCGATATTGAGTGACATGCTCAAATGCTGTCACAAAGCTTTGTCTCCGCAGTACCACAGTCTCAAGCTAAAGAAGGCAGATCAGTCTTTACCATATTTTAAGAACAAAAACAACTAACCATTTTTAACAAAAAACAAACAAAAAAAAAACTGGCATCCCATCCAGGATGTACCCCTGCCTTGCAGCCTCTTCTGCCTGGGATACACTCCAGGGCTCAACATGACCCTGACCAGGAAGAGTGCTTTGAGGACGGATGGATGGATGGATGGATGGATGGATGCTTTAAAATATCCTCCCCCATCTTTCTCACGAATGCGACCGCAAAGCTGACAGCCTCCTGCCCAGATGGGGGACATGCAGTTCCATGAATGCAGCTATTCATGTGCCGAAATCCTTAGGCATGCAGGACTCCTGTCCCGCCCGCAGGTATCAGGAAGAGCTGTCTCGCTCCCAGGAGGAGGTGCGCAGGCTGCAGGCGGCGCTGACGGGGGCCCGGGACGACTGCGGCAGCGTGAGCGAGGAACGGCTGCGACTGCAGCAGGAGAACCAGCAGCTGCGCAGGGAGATGGAGGAGCTGCGCAAGAGCTCGGTGCAGGCCCAGAGGAAGGCCAAGCAGCAGGTAGGTCCCCGTGGGGGCCCCGGGGCCCCACGCCGCACAGATACACCCAGAGAGTCGCCGCCACCTGCCATTCTGCCTCCGCTGTAGGTGTCAGCCATGCGCCACGAGTTCTCCGTGAAGGAGCAGGGGCTGGAGGTCAGGGTGCGCGAGCTGGAGGAGAGCGGCCGCAACTCTTGCGCCGACCTCAACCGCCTGCTGGTGGCGCAGCAGAGGACCAGCAAGCGCTGGAAGGAGGAGGCACGGAAGCTGACCGAGGCCTTCGAGCACAAAGTGGGAAGCTTAAGGCATGCGACGTCTTTTCATACGCATGTCATGTGGACATTTTGGGGTTTGTTTAGACACATGCATGAGTGTCCAGGCTTGTTTATAAAATGGTGAATGTTTGATTAGGCTGCAAGAGTCTTAGGCAGTCTAAGAAAATGATGTTCAAATGATAATCATGTTGGTGTAAAGCCATATTAAGTCTGTCAGTGTGTCAGCTTCGGCATTTCAAAACCTCTCCTAAGGTCAAAGGTCACCCCAGTAACCATCCAACAACCCAGAGTTTTTTGACTCGACCACGACCCCACCTTGAATGGCCAATTAGTACTTCATTGACTTTTTAAAACCAAATAAATACATTTAGTGATCTGGTAGTGAAATGTAACAAATACACGGAATGGCTGAGGTGCCCCTGAGGAGAGGTTTGGGAGCTGAAGCGATGTTCATCTAGCCATCCAGCTATCAGAACAGAGGAAATTCCTGTTAGTTTTCATAGTTACTCGTAATTTTTCATATCTTCTCATGTTAAATTGTCTTTATTTGAGCACATATACCTTTACTGCTCAGATAAATAGTTTAAAACATTTCCTTTTGCACAGTGCTGTATGAGCAGGAGTAAAGTGTTAACCCATTCAGGGGAGACGTGACCACACGGGAACTTGTTGCTTTTAAAACATAAATCCTGTTTCTTCAAACTACTTCTTGACCTGAGGCCTTGATAATAACCTAGTATGGGATTTGTGTAATTTCAATAATTATTTTTTATTGGAAAAAAAACACATAACTTCCAGGTTTTATAGTCTCCCTGTCAAAAACCAGAGGGTTCGTAACACGATGTAATGTACCGAGGAGTAACTCGACTTTACTGAATGTCTTTGGCACATTGACCGCAGAGCTGAGCTGGTGCGACAGAAGCAGCATTCACAGGAGTTGGAGGCCCAGCTGGAAGGCGATTGTGAAAAGATGGCGGAGGTAAAGTTTCCCTGGCTGACAAACTCATATCCATTCCTCAGCCAGCCCTCTTTAGGGCGTCAGCTATACATCAGTTACATCATGAGATCTGATTAACTATGACAGTAATCAAGGCCAAGTACATATAGATAATTAACTGCGCAGATTTTGAAGTACTTGAAGTATTTCTGAAGTATGAGTCATGTGATACAAGATGTGATGTATAAATTTTCTACATTTGTTGAGGAACATTGAAGAGCTCTATCCCAATAAGAATATGCTCTATCCATCTGTCCATCTTCTAACCACGTACCAGTTCATGAGCATTCCAGGAGTCGCCCTCAGGTCTGATGCAGGGAAAGACCTCGAAGAGGAGGCAGGACACAGACACACATTGTCACACCCCATTTCACTTAAACGCATGTCTGCACTACAGGAGGAAGCCCATCTAAAGACGTCAGGGACTACATGCTTTTTGCAGAAAGTGTGCATTGACTACAGCCAGACACATCGCGAGCCTGGTGCAGGAAGCCCCAGTAGAATCCGAATGAGCCCTGAATAATTTGTTTAGCTGAAATGCTTTAACAACCATACTCTGCTTGAGAGCCTTCAGACAGTTTACGTCTCTGGGATAAACCCCGGATGTCTTAAAATCCCAGCAACGGCCCTGACTACAGCACAGCAGTGGGATTTCATTACACGTGTCTGCTGTCATTACAGTATGAAAGACAAATGGCAGAGTATCAAGAGAAGATCAGCAGACTCCAAAGGCGTCTGACTCACGCCGAGCAAAAGGCATCAACAGCATCACAGCAGGTACTGCGACCCTCTGAGTAGGGCGTTAGCGCTGGCGTTTATCCTGCTATATAAATTTCATCCGGGTTAGTTTATCGTTGATTTACCTAGCTTGGCCTAGCATTCAATGCGTATATGACTGCGATACTTAATATGAAGGTGAAAGTGATTGTCACTGTTGACATTGTTGAAATGTGTCCTCTCTATTTAACCCATATGTGACATAGCAATGGACAGCTATTATTTAGTACCCAGGGAGCAGTGCTGGGGGGGGCAGTATAATATACAATATATATAATGCAGAGTTTCTCCATCAAGAGTGTGACAGGTCTGTGCATTGGTCAACAAAAAGAGGAGAATTAAGAAGAATAATTAGCGGACTGAAAACTTTATTATCTTGAACAGTAGGGATCAAACAAGGAGAACTTCAGAGATTACTGACCGCAACTAAAAGATTCTGAACCAGAATTCTTCTCTCTTCCTCCAGCTCAGCATCATCGCGTCGCAAAGAAGCAAAGCAGCCTCTTTAATTGATCTGGAAACGGGATAAAATGTGCCAAGTTCCAGGGACCATCTCTGTGATCCATGAAATGTTATTTTTTACTGTAATATTTGTAATAAAAAAAAAATCCACTCAGTGCTTGACTGACTCACATTGTTAAAATCACCAGTGTGCAAATTTTTATTTTTCACTTCTTTCTCAATACAATTTCCTGATTTTTGTATGTGCTGTGTATGTACACTTGGCAATCAAACTTCTCCATCATCAGTCAATCTGACTAATAAATATGACAGTGCAGTTCTAGTTCCACCGGTCTTCGAATGAAATAATGCCTCATACAGAAATCGGCCCTGAACACCCTGAGATGTTAAGTCTTCATTCCATGGACACCTGAACATTGTCTGGTTTACTCTGCTGCTGTTGATCGTACTTTCTTGCTGCATAAATCAAAACAAAGATAAAGTGGAGATTCATTACAATTAAATAATCATTATTAAATTCATCTATAAGAACACGAATACATACGAAGTGTTCGTTAAAAATGCGTGTTTTGTACAGTACGAAGGACGGTAACAGTTGGAGATAATCGCGTCTCTGTAAACACTGAAATTACCGTTGGTTTAATAGGTATATTCAGTTGAAACGAGTGCAATAAAATTACAAAGGTACCTGATGATAAAGCACTATAAGTCTGCTAACACATGGGTCAAAATCAAGTAGAAGCCGAATCCGCCAGCCTACTCACCAATGGAGTACATTTCTAACTGCTGGCGTAAGCGCACTTTCTGCAGGCTGTCGTAGAAGTTGGGCTCCGGTGTGGAGCCCACGGTTGGGGGCAAAGTGAAAATCCGCATTATCTTCCTCTTGTTTCTGCAAAACACGAGCGAGGCAGATACAGGAGGTGACTTGACTTGACCACCACCCCACCTCCTATGTCTAATCAATACCTCACTGACATTTAAAAACTAATATAATTAATCGAGCTCAACGTGAAATTTAATAAATACATGGAATGGCCGGGGTGCCCCTAAGTAGACGTTTGGGAATTGAACGGCCAGTGCAAAACGCAAATGCAGCCAAGAACCAAATGGACGCCCCGGTACTCACTTTCTGGCGTACATCAGCAAACCAATGCTAACCAGGATCACTAAGAGATACACATTAGTTGCTTCATTCCAGGCTTCGTGCACCGAATAATCGATCGTTTCGTCGTCAGCCATCACGCCGTAGCCTCCCATCGCTACCCTACGACGTTTAATATGTTGGATATGGAATTACAAGTGTGTGTAAACAAAAGCAGATTCTGTTCCGGATTGACAAAGAGCAGCGACAATTAAACAGAGTAAGCGGTGAGCGAAAGGTGATGTGAAAACTCGTTACTGCCCCCTAAAGGAGAGGAGGTGAACAACGCAATTTCATGGTCCATATTAATAATGGAAATAGTACTCCGAAAGAAAATGTGGTTTAATGCAATTTTAAACAAGAACTCCAAAATGGATTCTCTCTTGGGTGATATTAGGTTGTTTGGCATTTCTGATCTGAATTTCTATGTAGCGACTGTATATATATCCCTGATTTCCACACACCTCCCTCGCCCCTGCAGCTGGTTACTGGATGGTTACTGTGTGTTTCAACTAGCAATACTGCGGATATACACAAATCAGAGATTTTCACCCTAAACGTACGTAGCCCTAATGCAGATTACATATAAAACGAATTATATAATCTAAAACATAAAGCTGACTATAATTACAGCTTAATTTAAAGGGCTTGGTCTCTACAGAGACCTGCCCAAAACTGGACGATTGCTCACTGTTTTGCGACGATCGACATGCGCTGAGATAGTAAGATAGATAACCCTAAGCCTATACTTATAGATGTTATAATATCAGAGCCGAGCTTTTTCCACAATTCCACAATGTGTGAATAACACTTGTACTTATTCCACATATCAGCACTTTTAAAAGAGTTGTGTTTCCTTGGGCAACAGACCAGACGTAAATCTTGACATTGCGCGGTTTGATAATTAAACCTACTTTCAATGTACATTTGGAAATACATATCTGTAAATAAACGAATAACCTCTCTACCTCTATTCATAATATGATTATTTTTCATTGCTGTTTTGGTCAAAATACAGAATACAACTCAGTAATTCCTTGTCTTGTTCAATTATTGAAACTTATCAAGTACTCGTACGTCCTACATAGTTTGACCGCATCCCCGTTGCTAAGTAACCATAAACATGCCGATTTGTTTCACTTTGTTAGCCATACCGGACTATACTGGTGTACTGACTCTTAACTGGTTGCATCTTCTGACAATTATACTATTATAATTAATAGATATAACCTGTAGGTGTCGTGGAATAAACTCTTATGTCCTGTAAGTATGAAGTCACGAGGATCCACGTACAGTGTTATTGAAACAGTTGACATGCAGTAAGACGTGTCGTTGGATAATATGGTTAAAATTAACTAAAATATTTAATCCACAAACAATATAAATAAAACACGTAAGGCACAGTGCCGGGTAACTCGTTAAATATTAATTTAGTTTTCACTGTAAACCAGGTGTCTAGAGTGCCGTCTGTGTAATGAGCTGTATATGTTTATTTGTACTTATTTAACTTATTTTCTATTTTCTTATTTTACTAGCTACCATATATTTGATTATTTCAGTTTTTATTTATGACTCGCTTATCTATTTTTAATTACCGATCGTGGCTGACGTGAACTAAACCGTGCGCTGTTAACTTATCGTATCTAATGACAGGTTGTGGGGTTGAGGGTGATATATTGCTGCAGTATACCTGCCCGGTGTAAATGAAACGTTTACTCTCTTTCCGCTGGTAGTCAGCTATCCTGACTCCTGCCACTTTGCTGCATATCTATTGCAAGCTGTTTATCCGATGACTCTAGTGGATGGATGAACTGATTAATGAGGAAACTTTCTTACAGTAGCAGAATTAGCTTTGTTACTATAAGCCGAGTCAAGTTCCTTGTTGTGGCTACTGTTAAATACCTTTAAATAGCTCGTTACCAGGGTTGCCAACTCATCTGGGTAACACTCACCTTTTCAGACTCTCACGCTCACGCAATAAATCTTATGGCAAATCTACATTATTTCATTACAAACCTAAAATTATCTACATTAAAACCATTTGGGTAGTTTGCAAACCCTACAAACTATTTACAAACTGTTACATACGTGTAAATTTGTATGCAAACTTGACTCGATTTCAAAATCTCACACCTGCCAGCTGAACGAATTTGGCAACCCTGACTTATGTAAATAGGTAGCTAAATGCATGTTTTAATTTTTATTTGTATCATTATCAAAATGTTCAGTGGCACAATGGAGCGACAGCAGGGGCTGCCAGTGCTGCCGGGTCAGGTCGATCCCGACCTGCTTCTAGCTAGGCTAATTTCCGTAGCACCTCCGCAGCCATATCGCAACCCAGAGACCCTTGTCTTTCCCGGCACCACCAAGGCCTTGGAGCGCAGGAGAGCAAGAGAGAATCCGGTTGAGCTGGAGATGCTGGTATGTACCTGCAAGCCTTCGTCCGGCTCCGAACTTGTTTTCGTGCTTTGGGGGCTCATTCTCGCAGTGCTTAAGTGTAACGTGTGGTTTGTTTCAGCCTGTTCTAAGGAAGTACCAGGAGCGTAAGAAGCTAACATGCTCCAATGATACAGAAGTGGGAACACGTTCTGCATCCACGGAAAGGTCATCGCCCTCAGTGCACCTTCCCAGACTCTCGGGACTAGAGACGCAGAAGCCGGTTAGCCATTGTGTCACCGTCACCAAGTCATCCGCCTGTCCTGTAGGCAGTCCCTGAGTTATGTTGACTTTTGTTACTATGGTTTCCAGGGTCAACTGTCCCAAAGTAAGAGCTACTCCCCATCTCCTCCCAAAAAGCTTCGGTCCCATGCAGACACCTCAGCTTCTCCACTGTACCACACACCGACTCCTCCTCAGTCCCACCCGCTGCAGTTCAGATCAGTAAAGGAGGTGATCCGTGCAAAAATTGATGAACCCCTTGACATCATTCAGACCATCCGCAACAACCCTCATCTGGGAGTCCTCTACTTAGTTCCAGCTGTACCCAAGTCCTCCATCGATTATGACCCGTACAGCCTCAAGTAAGGTCCATTTTGAAATGTTTCATTCCAAATTCACCATAGCTTTTTTCACGTCGTATGTTTTTTTTTTTTTGTGATTAATTCCTAGTTGAAATTCTAGGTTCATGTGCCCATTCAGCAATCTTTTGTGTGTAAAGCGTGTCAGCTATCATATCAATCACTGCCTTTTGGACAGGGTTGTGGAATATGTCAAAAAGAAGAGTCCGGACTTCTTCACCATCAGCCCAGCAGGCGTGACGAGCTGGAATAAGGGGGAAGATGCGTTTGTGCCGCTGAATCGGTGGGAATACGAATGCCGATGCTACCGGAAGCTGTTGCGCATCCCCACCTTCTCTCTCTTCCGCAAGTGGAAGGCGTTCCGGGTGTGGAGGACCAATGTACGCTCCAAGAACATGAAGAAGCACAGGTCCTCGCTGCAGAAGCACCTCTTCATCGCCAACGAGGTCAGTGTAGTTATTGGCTAGCAGATGTCCACTGGGCTCTGGGAAACTTTGCAGTCATGAAGGGGAATCTTATTCAGCATAAAAAAATATAAATCATGCAGATCCGAATCACCGATCCATGGGGGGGGGGACAAGGCAGGGGAACCCCCTGGATGAGATATCAGTTCACATACATGCATTAAAACATGCATTAAAAATTAAGATAAGCCATATGACATGGGATGGATATATATACATATTCCACACGCCAAATGTAGAGCCAGGATTCTCACCTGCTACCCTGGACCCACTGTGCTTTGCTGGATGGAAATCAATCATTAATATTTTATAAAACCCAACTTTATAAAATGTAACTTAGATAAGAAGCTCTTCAGAAGAGCAATATGCTGACCAGTGAGCATCTTGCATCACTGTCCGCAGTCACTGCGTCCTGCACTCATTGACATTTGGGAGATGTGTTACCGCATTAGTGCCATGAACCTATGCTGCTTGGAGAAGGATCACACTTATACCCTCAAGGAGTTCCAGGGTGCCCAGTACCAACAGCTGAAGGAGGTATGGCTTCAATCTATCGAACTGTACGTGTATTTTATATAATATCTGATTTGAAGCTTGGGGGAAAAAAAAAGGAAAAAACCTGTTGAAATTGAGATGGAGTATATTGCTCTGAGGTCAGTTTGGTGGTCTGTGCTTTTTGGAGGTATCTTCTCGCCTGGAGGAATTCAGGGAGCTGGTGAAGGAGGTGACCAGGAGCGCATGCTGCACGGCACTGCTGGAGGCCGGGTACATGCCCGGTAATTACCTGGGCGGCTCCCAGGCTGCAGGTGCGGAGAATCGACAGCACTGGGAGCAAATCGCCTCAACTTTCAGGCCACCATTCTCAAGATGGGGCAGAGGCAGGGAGACTGATTGTTATCGGAAAACAAGAAAACCTGCAATTTACTGTTGGCTGTACAATTCCTCTGTGCCTCTTAACTGCAGGGGAGCAAGTTCTGGCCAGACAGACAATGTCTAAGATGGAGATTCTTTCAGAGAAGTCACTAGATATTCCATGTTTTCATCAGGTCATGAAAAGATCCCACTGCAAACGTCTCACATGGTTCGTTTTCACATAATTTCTTTAAATGGGGCCATATATTTTTAAAAACCTTCTATCTACCTTTCAGATGAGTGCTTTGTGGTCTTACCCTCGCTTGAAGTAATGTTCATACTGTTGATGGTGACCAACTGTTCAGTTTTATCAGACTCGTGGACTACCTAATTCTGGACACCTTGTACATACTGGTGGTGAATTCTGTGACCTCGTTGCTGAGCTTCTTGAAGGAGCACATTGACAGTACTCCCTCTGAGGATGTCCTCCAGAGCTGGTGTCTCTCTGAACCCGAAGAGGACACCAAGAAGGTAGTAACATTTTTGGCGATGCAGTCATGCTAAGCAAAAAATTACTCAAAAAATTCTAATTTAACTCATTAATAGTATGACAGTATTATCTTTGTAGGGAAGCAATGTACTACAAACATTCATTTGAAAGGACCAATTGTAACTTGTGTTTTAGAGCAAATTCCCAACCTCAGTGATAAAACTTGTTCAGATTACGAATTATACTTCAGCATGTTTTAGCATTTAAGGCTAATTTGAAAAACATTTAATTTGCTTTGCAATGTAACTTAATTTGTATACTATCTGAATTCAAGGCTGCATATTTGGGTGAAGTATTTTGTCTCCTCATTTCTCAGTTACTGTGTTAAACGCCTCTCACTTTTTACTGATGACTACAGGGCGGTGTCGTGGACAAGACGGCTACACCTCCACCAATGTTCACATCAGAGGTGCTGCTAGAGACCCAGTGTTTGTCCTTCAAGCCTTCCCTAGAAGACTTCCTGGTTAGTAGGGATGATCTGCAGTTGTCGTGTCTGTGTACGGGCTGCCTAGTATAGTTTTCACTGTTAGACTCTGATGTACGACTTTGGCGTGGATGGCAGGACAGCGTTGGGGAGATCATTACGCGTTTTCAGGAGACTGTGCTCTCGGTGGATACCCTGCTCTTCGACTCCCACTTTGATGCCTTCACAGAGTCATTACGGAGTAGCAAGGTAGACGCGTGCTTGTGCTGCCATTTTCATTCAGTTGTTTCATTAGTCTTTTGAGTATTGAGTGTTGCTTCAGGATGTTGTGATTTTAGAACCACCTCACTGAGACCATGATGTTACAGGAGGTGGATGTTGAGATATCCGAGGACAGCCACAATTTGGAGATGATGTTCAGGGATGAGAACCTTCTGCAAACGCTCATTGAGAACATAAAGGTGACCATTAGAACTGTGAGAATTGTTGCTACAACGGGCTTATGTTCAAATGAATGTTAGTGCAAGGTCTCGTCAAAGATATTGTCATTGTATATCGTAGTATAGTATTTAATGGTCTAGTTGCAATAACTAACCATAAT
Organism: Gnathonemus echidnorhynchus; assembly: GCA_026776725.1. NCBI lineage: Eukaryota > Metazoa > Chordata > Actinopteri > Osteoglossiformes > Mormyridae > Gnathonemus > Gnathonemus echidnorhynchus. Next base: position 7,199,839 of record JAODJU010000050.1, on the reverse strand, counting down.
CTTAATTACTCATGGTTTAGTCCCCGGGTTAACAACATCCAACTTATGAATGACTTGTACTCATGAACAGACAAAAAGCCTGTGAAATACGATGATTCGTAATAACAAACGCACATGCTACTTTGTGAAGCCTGCGAAAAAACTACGTGGCTTCAGCAGTTCGTCTCTCTAGCTACAATAAAGTACGTAACTGTATGTAGTTACCTTTACTATTACTGTATATAATATAATAATTATCATTATTATGTATTGTATTATTTTGCTACATACAAATTCGACTTAAAGACAGACTTACGGAACGGCTCTTGTTTGTAACCCTGGGACGGCCTGTAATGACTTTGGATGACTGCTCTGCTCGGCTCAGTTGGTCGTCATCCAGGTTGATAAATTTGCGCTGTTGTCTGGAGGACGCTGATGGTGTGCATCTCTGTATTTCCATGTCTTACCAGCAAGCTCTGCAGTTTTCCTTCAGCGCAGCAAACGTGTACGCTCACACCTTGGAGCGATTCCACCTCTTCTTCAAGGACAACATGGGTTTGGACCTAGACATTCTCAAGAAGCAAGACCATGGTATTACCACCGATTTTGTGGGTTTTTTTCCCCAAATATGTATGAAAATATATGAATGGAAAAAAAGATACTTAACGTTCCCATCCATTGAGCATTTGCTTATGTGCCTATAATTCCTTTTTTTTCTAAATAGTTCTGTTATACTCACTAATATGTTAATGGCACAGGAGTAGACTTCTTCAGGGATAATCTAGAGAAGTACCACAAGCAGCACAAGGAAGCTCTAGCCATTAAACAGAAGACATATCTGGGACTGCTCCTTGTGGATACCACCCAATTCCGGGCAAAGCTGATTCCATCTCCCCTGCGTTGCTTAGAGGTAAGATGCTATAATCACAAAGACAGACAGATGGCATCTGATGCATTATCGCAGTATAATACTGTAGCTTAAGAGTGAGATTTCTTTAATTCCGCCACCATTCAGGGTGGCTTGTTTAAACAGCAGTCACAGGCTGCAGGGAGGGCAGAGTCTTCAAGCACGACACAGACAGGGTGGCACTTCTGTGCTGTGTCAAGATTCAGAGAACAGAAAAGAGGAATTTATTCCTTTGTAGCTGCAAATAGTTTTGGAACAGAAATAGTTTTAATCTCTGGTGGGTTGTATACATATTTAAGATGTACAGTTTTCATATATTTGCCCCATTTCAAGTCACACACTTCAATGCCAACCATTATGGTTTTGGGGTGTTTCTTATGTCTATGTACACATTGAGAAATATATTTTAAAAAATTTAGTACCCTTACAAGAGCAAGCTGTCATAATGCATTTACAGTGCAAGCATCCTTGGAAGGACACTGTTCAGACAAAGTTGCCCCCATTGCGTCTTTGAGTATCCATAGGAGTGTGGATGCATGCAGGAAATGTTAGCTTGTAGCATGATTAGTTTGTATCACTGTACAGTTTGTAAGTTCACTGTGCAAGTCCATCTCCTTTTTCCAGGCCATCAACGACATGTTACCCATTTTGGCAAAGAATAAGATGGACGGCATCATGGCTGAGCTCCAGGATGCCCAGTTTAAGTTGGAATTTCTGCCCACATCAACTGCTGAATTTGTCGAATCCTTGACGTTCCTAGATGAGATTCAAGCGAGGGTGAGCTTAGAGGACTGCTGTCACCTCGGTTTATTCTTCGAGTTACAGATGTTCACTTTAAATGTTAATGTGCTGCTTCCCGCCATTAGATCGACGTGTTGGATGCGGAGGCAGAGACAGTGTGCCAGATGTACACGCTGATTGAGCAGTACTCTGTGCTGACTCCGCCTGAAGACTTTGCTATGTACTCTACCCTGAAACCTTCCATCACCAGCATGTGCAATGCCATGGACAAGGCTGATGGCGAGAGAGACATGAACATTGAGAAGTTCTGTCAACATCTGCAGCGTGACAGTGATGACCTTAACAGAGAGGTCAGGAGGCTCAAGCAGCAGGCTCAGGTGATGTATATCCATCTTAAAACATGCTTCTATACAGAACTGTATATACCAATCCTCTCATCGTTTTGGCTTGTGGGAGTTTTACATACACAACAATGTTCAGAGGGCAGAATGAAAAATTACTGGCTCAGAGAGTTAACCAATCAGATTGTACAGGAGGTGGGTCCAAGCAACTACAGCAGGCAGGACTAAGACATCTGATTGGTTGGCTACAGACCTACCTCCTGTACAATCTAATTGGTTCAGAGACAGAACCAATCATTTTTCATTCTGCCCTCTGAACATTTTTGTGTAAAACTCCCACGAGCCAAAACTTTAGTGATATGTGCACCTTTTTACATCTATATAACTAAACAGATCGAATAGATTGAATTGGAAAGTATTAAGTGGCATATTTGCTAATATTATAGTTTTAATTCACACCACTTACTGTTCCAGGAACAGCAAACACTGGACATTACTGCTGAAAGGTCAGTGGTGAAGGAGCTACTGGAGGAGATTCACAGAACCATCGAGGATCTGCAAACTCAAGCCTTCCAGTACAATAAGTACCAGAAGAATTTTAAGGTGAAACATAATTTCCTGTTTATCACTGACTTTGACCTGACAGCTCACATTGCACCTACAATTTTATGGATTCACAGACTCTGAAGCAGGGTTGGTGCTACTCTCTCGCAGGTGGAGGTTACAAAGTACGAGGCTCTGGAGGAGCTCAGCACAGAGGTTAAGTTGAGGAGGCTGCTTTGGGAATCTCTGGAGGAATGGGAGGTCCTACAAGCTCGCTGGATGGAGGTAAGAGCAGCACAACCAAGTCTACACACTGCAGGTATAAATATCTGGTGGACAAGTTGTATTTTCAGTTGTCTTTGAAGTTCTTTGCAAAGAAATGTTTGTTTATTTATTTAGGTTGGTCCAGCACCTAGAATAGTAATGGTGATCAGTTCCTTACGGTACATCACCTTTTCAGTGTCTCGCTGGTTATTTCTTGGTTTGTTTTCCGCATGTTCTCTCCAGTGCAAGTTTGAGGAATTGGACTCTGAAGAGCTGAGTGTTCAAGTCACAAAATACAGCAAAATTGTGATGCAACTGGAGAAGGGTCTCCCACGCAATAATGTGGCATCCAGGCTGAAGGATCACGTGGATAGCATGAGGGAAAAGGTAGATTTGAGGACATCTTAGCAGAACACCTTAATTGCATGGGACTTCCTCTTCATCTCGATTTCGCCGGATCTCATTGTCTTTTATAAGATTGACAGGAGAATATCCCTTTCACGGTGATTTTTAACTATGGGTGATAGTGAGGTTTTGGAAACTCAACTCTTACGTCCAGATTTTGATACAGATTTAGTGGTATGTATGATGCTAAAGTCATGGTCCTTCAAACACTGTTCAAAAATGGGTAATGCTTTATTTTAACTGCACCTTCATAATGCCTTTATAATTTATTTAAAAGAACATTCGTAAGCAGCGTGTAAGTATATCTTAACATCTCAACATACATTTACAGCTTTAATATACATTAATAGAAGCATTATACAATGATACGACTATAATGTCTGTTATTAATATATAATGTTTCTTAATGTGTATTAAAGCTGTTAAGGTATGTTAGGATGTTAAGGTATACTTACACGCTATTTATGAATGCATTATGAATGTTCTGTGAATGCATAATGATTGTTGATGTATTATGAAGGTGCAGTTAATGTAAAGTGTTACCCAAAAATGTTTGCATAATGCAAAATTGGAGGACCCATTGGTTCACATGAACTCACCCCCCCTGTTTTCAGCTCCCAGTTGTCACCAACCTGAGGAACCCGTACCTCAAAGCACGACACTGGGACATGCTGGAGCAGATTGTGGGCACCAGTTTAGTCGCTGAGCCACTCACACTGGCCATCTTGGAGAACCTTGGGATCTTTGGCTTTGACTCCAGGATCCAGGAGGTGACAGAAATGCACTGTACTTGTGTTGTAAACCCTCTCTGTTCAACAGGCAGAAGTCGGTTGACTTATAAAATATCATTTGCAGGTGTCAGGGCAAGCTTCAGGTGAAGCCTCCCTAGAGACGGTCCTCAAAAAGGTGTGGACATATTCATTCATAGTGTGTATTCACTGTTTTTAAATTCAATGCACCTGTAAATGTTTCATGAATTTGTTTCCCCTTCATATTTCCATCTCTTATCCTGGGACCTGTATCACAAAGTCGGATTTCTCGCTTAGCCGGATAACTTGTGGGATTTAAGGTTCCCCAGTTTAAATGGACTTATTCAGCTAAGCAAAGAATCCGACTTGCCTCTGGTCAGAAGCTGTCACGCCACCCTCCTTTATGTTTGTTCACATTAAATGTTACTGTTTCACTCTAATATTAACATGTTTCCATTCCTCACATGCATATCAGGTGGAAGACTGCTGGAAGAGCACAGAGTTCGTGGTACTCTCTCATCGGGAGTCCAAAGACGTCTTTATTCTTGGAGGGACGGAGGATATTCAGGTCAGGAAATAACAGCAGGCTCCTTTTTCTTCTGGGGATTAAAGGTCGGCGTGAAGCCGCTTGTAGCTGATGTCTCCGCTGCTCCTCTGTACAGCTTCTTCATAGCGGCCTTGTAGACCGCTTCTCACGTCCACTGTGTTTAGGTTCTGCTGGACGACAGTGTCATCAATCTAGCGGCCGTGACGTCCTCTCGCTATGTGGGCCTGATCAAGGCCAAGGTGGACGAGTGGCAGACACAGTTGGCCCTGTTCAGTCAGACTCTGGTGAGGCCGGAACGTTATGAAATAGCTCAAATTATTATCAGGATGTGTAATCTAGTTTTTCCCAAGCATTGTTTAGTCAGCAGAAAGTGCAACAACTTAGCACTAATGACTGGATTCTTAAAACTGCTTTTATACCATGTTGGTTTGCAATCTACCTACTGGTCACCATATTTTACTACAACCTTTACAATTGTTTGTGTAAATAATGATTATTGATTAAGAAAATGGAACAAAAGTTTATTATTTAACAAAAGGAATATTTATGTTGAAAAAGAATGGGAAATAAACTTTTTGATAATAAATCTTTTTCAAAAATATCATAGGAAAATTGAATTGTGAATCCAGTACTGCGAATGAATCCGAATCGTGAACTGGGTGAATTACATCCGAATCGTGAATTGGGTGAATTACATGCCCACTGACTGTTAGGAGCCGTTTTTCATTGGTTAAACCAGGCTGTGATTGACAGTGTGCAGTAAACTCCCCCCCGTTGCACAAACAGGACGAGTGGCTGACGTGTCAGAGAAACTGGCTGTATCTCGAGAGCATCTTCAGTGCCCCAGATATCCAAAGGCAGCTGCCAGCTGAGGCTAAGATGTTCCTGCAAGTAGACAAGTCCTGGAAGGAGATCATGAGGAGGGTGAACCAGCTGCCCAAGGCCCTACGCGCGGCTACACAGCCGGGTAGGGAGAGAGCAGAGCCCTGGTCAGAGACCTGAGGCCTCACAAGGTCCAGGCAAAATGCATTATATGTAATGGATTTCAGTATGTTGTCCACAGCATTTACTTTTAGATGTTTGGTTAGTTCACATGGGGTGGCACAGTGATACAGTGGTTAGCACTGTTTCCTCACACCTCTGGGACCAGGGCTCCATGTGTGTGCAGTTTGCATGTTCTCCCTGTGTTGTTGTGGGGTTTTCTCCAGGTACTCTGGTTACCCCCTACCCCTATAGTCCAAAGACATGCTGAGGTGAGTTGGAGTTGTGGAATTGCCCATAGCTGTGTGTCCTGTGATGGTTTGGCGCCCCCTCCTGGGTTGTTCCCCGCCTTGCACCTGTAGCTGCCAGAATAGGCTCTGCAACCATGAATAAGATATGTGGTTACAGAAGATGGATGGATGGATGGATGGATGGATGGATGGATGGATGGATTCATTCATTCATGTTTGTTTAAAATTGTAGTTCAACTTTAGGATATGATTTTTATTTTTAAACAAATATAAATGGTGAAGAATCTAAACCAGTGTTTCTCATCCTGGTCCTTGGGGACCACCAGATAGTCTGCATTTTTGCTCCCTACAGGAGCTGGGAAGGAGCAAAAACATGGACCGCCTGGGGGTCTGGAACCATGTAACCATCTAAACCGTGATTGGCCTGATCTCATTTTTATAAAGATAGCATTCTCTATTTTTACTTTGATTTGTGTTCTCAGGTCTGCTGGAAATGTTCCAGAACAACAATGCTTTACTGGACCAGATTCAGAAATGCCTAGAAGCATACTTGGAGTCCAAGAGAGTCATCTTCCCCAGGTCAGGAAAAAACTAATTGTAGATTGCATCATCTCGCTTCATTCATAAAAGAATAAAATTGTTTCTTATACCTATCATTCCGGATATAGTATGTTACATTGAATTGTCGTCAGTTATGTTCAGGTTTTAGTTATGTTATGTTCAGGTTCTACTTCCTGTCAAACGACGAGCTGCTTGAAATCCTGGCGCAAACCAGGAACCCTCAGGCAGTGCAGCCCCACCTGCGGAAATGTTTCGACGCTATCGCTCGACTGGAGTTTGCATCCATCCCCCCACCATCCCCCGATGCCCCCGACAAGGGAGACGCAGAGAAGGTCTTCAGCAATGACATCCTGGCCATGGTCTCTCCCGAGGGAGAGAAGGTCAGTGCTGCAGGTCTTCAATCTAAAATGATACAAGTCGAATTCTGCTGCTCTCATATCTGATGGCCGGTGTACCGTCGAACAAGAATGAGCTTGTTGGGTTTTTCAATAGCTACCAATATATTTTAATGTATTTTTAAACTACGGGTAGTCCCCAGGTTAAGAACAACTTGTACTTGTGAAGGGACTGCCATAAAACCTTTTACACAAAAAAAATCTGAGCTACATACAATAGTCATTAGAAGGAACACCTGCGCTACTTTGCAACACTCATGAAAACATTACACGGCTTCAGCAGTTCGCTGCTCGAGGTACTATACAGTACTGTATGAAGTTACTTTTATTATTACTGTATAATAACAACAAAAACAACAATTATTAATTTCTACTAGTAGTAGTAGTATTCTGACTTGCCTACAAATCTGACTTAAAGGCAGACTTAGGGAAGTGGTCTCATTGGTAAGCTGTGGACAGCCTGCACTAATAGGCTGCACTGGTATTATTCCGGTTGTGGCCTTGAACCATTTGAATTTGTGGATCAGATTGGTTTCCCTCTTCCTCTGATGTAGGTGGGTCTTGGGAAAGGTTTGAAGGCTCGTGGGAATGTAGAAGACTGGCTGGGAAAGGTGGAGGAAGCCATGTTTTCGTCCCTGAGGCGTCTGAGCAAGGCCTCGATCGCGGACTATCAGAGCAGCCCCAGGGCGGAGTGGGTGGTGGCGGGTCACCCCTCTCAGGTACAGCTCCACTAAGGCAATTTCAACGCTGTCAGTTTCGATTTCTGACCATGACACTCAAGGCTTGGGTCCCGTGTTCTAGGTCGTGCTGACCGTTTCCCAGTTAATGTGGTGTCGAGACTTGGACAGCTGTTTAGAAGGGGAACATGACCACTTTGAAGCTCTTCAACAGTTCGAAAAGGTCAATTTCGAGGTATGGTAAAAAGTAAATACATAAAGTAAATACGTTTATATATCCGTGACATATATGCATATCATTCAGTACAGCCTCTTTCCCTGCTTGCTGAAGGTCACCCTTCATTTGTCGTTCTGTTTCTCCTTGAGTCCCACCTTGATTCCGCCCAGCAAATCAGTGTCGTTTCTCCCGATCGTGCAGAGGCTGAATGATTTGGCCGCGCTGGTGCGTGGCAGCCTCCCCGAGCTGCACCGGAACATCATCACTGCCCTCATCACCATCGACGTGCATGCCCGTGACATCGTCACCGACCTCATCAAGGAAAAGGTGGCTCCTGGCCGCGATCCGGGACGACAGAACGGCCGGTGAAATACCCACGTGGACGTACCTTCAGAGCGATAAGCGCGTGCTCTCTCTCTCCTGTCTGCACCCGTCAGGTTGGTTCAAGCGGCAGCTTTCACTGGCAGAGGCAGCTCCGGTATTACTGGGACCTCGACCTAGACCACTGCGTGGCCAGGATGGCGCTGTCACAGTACATCTACGGATACGAGTACCTGGGCGCCGGGCCCCGGCTCGTGATAACACCCCTCACTGTAAGCCTTCTTCATACGGAAATATGACAGCCACGTATTTTATACACATTCCTATGAGAATGATATTGCACAAGGTGATCAGACAAACCCTAAATCTGAATCTCTCAAAATAAACAAGACAAGATAAAACTTAGCGAAAAACAGTTTGTGGGTGTATTATGGGGTATAGAACCTTAACCTGTGAGGCGTGAGCCTGTTTATGGGTGTATTATGGGGTATAGAACCTTAATCTGTGAGGCGTGAGCCTGTTTGTGGGTGCATTTTGGGGTATAGAACCTTAGCCTGTGAGGCGTGAGCCTGTTTGTGGGTGTATTATGGGGTATAGAACCTTAACCTGTGAGGTGTGAGCCTGTTTTATGCTTCAGGACCTGTATTTTCAAGAATCCTCTATAGCACTGCAGCACAATGGCAGAGAAATCTGAATACAACACTGACTGAATGACCACATAGAAGCTTGAGTTGATATGTAACAAACTGAACTGCTGGGCGGTTTCAGGACCGTTGCTACCTCTGCCTGATGGGGGCGCTGCAGCTGGACCTGGGCGGTGCCCCGGCCGGGCCTGCAGGGACCGGCAAGACAGAAACCACCAAGGATCTTGCCAAAGCCCTGGCCATTCAGTGTGTTGTGTTCAACTGCTCAGACGGCCTGGACTACAAGGTGCCTCACTGTCTGTTTCCCGTCTCCCATCAGACTCCTTTCACCTTTTTGCCCATCATATTCTTTACCCCATTACTGCTACTCAGTTTACATGGACCATCTCCTTAATTAACCCGTATACCTTTCCTGTCCCCTTTGATTGGTCACATGCTTTGTTCCTCTTTCTTCATCAGCTTTCCCATTTGTCCTACCTTGAACACTAAATGCATGTTTTTGCAGACTCTCTCACTAGGTGTCAGCATAACCTAAGTGGTGTTTTATGAATCTTAAAATGCGTTTGCTATTACGTTGACAGTACATTTATTTATTTTCCCCAAAGTGACACACAAGCAAGGTTCATAGCACATTACAAACATAATGCACTATGATATTTTATTTAAGTTGCATATTATTTAATTGCATGAAATATATTTTACTCAATTAAGTGCATTAATTATTAAAAAAATGCATCAGAAATTGAGAATTTTAAAATCCTATTAATACAATTGTTTATTTTTGTTTTCTTTACTGTCGTCCTGCTGTTCAGTACTTTTACATTTTTAAAATAAAGTCAGTGGTGACTCACTTTACTCTTTAATGATTTCATTCAAGGTTTAATCCTTCAGGGAATAATCTTTTAGGGCAGATTCCCTGAGTCCATTCTTGTTTCCAGCTTTATTCTGAATAGCAGCTCTATCAAGGCATTTTTGTTACGAAAGATGACAGACAGGTTTTATATTTCGCCTGATACATTCATATGGAAATGATATCCGGTGCCTCACTGCAGTCTTATTACAAAATCCATTCCTCTTCTTTTTATAAATCCATGGAAACCATCTTCATATTTTTTTTCTGGCTGCTGTGAATCAGCATTCCACTGTTTCTTTAAATCACACTTAATTAATTACACCCTGCTTATCTGCATTCACACCACTCCTTTTGTTAATAGACTCGTTTTCTGTCCTCTCTTTAATCAGATGATGGGCCGATTCTTTAGCGGCTTGGCCCAGTCGGGGGCCTGGTGCTGTTTCGACGAGTTTAACCGGATTGACGTCGAGGTCCTGTCTGTCATTGCCCAGCAGCTCATCGCCATCCGCAATGCCAAACTGGCTAAGGTACTCTAGTACGCTTCCCCAGATCCGCACCACACCCCAACACACTGAGTCCTAACCATTCATTCTGTTCACGATCCTGAATTCCAATTTCTGTGGTTTTAATAAGTTTCCTTTGAATTCCAAGTTGAAGATCTTCTTTCTTCTTCCATCTGAGGCGTGTCGCACTTTGGATGTAGAGTCACGCGCACTTTTGCTTCCTCGAAGAAATCTTTCGTTCTCTGTTCTAACCCGCCGCCCCTGGTTGTCGACGGGTCATAACCCAGCTGTCCAGGTTCATGTTCGAGGGCCGGGAGATCAAGCTGGTGACGACGTGTGCGGCCTTCATCACCATGAACCCCGGCTACGCGGGCAGGGCGGAGCTGCCGGACAACCTGAAGGCTCTCTTCCGACCCATAGCCATGATGGTGCCCAACTACGCTCTGATCGCTGAGGTCACTGGTGGCCAGTCGTCTCGTCATGCACATGTTGCATCTACGTAACACAATCTGTTACAACAACAGAAGACTCTCGATTTTGCTCCAGGTGTAGACATCTCACCTCCATGTGACCTTTTTACCTACCATACAGGTGATCCTCTATTCCGAAGGCTTTGAGTCCAGTAAGACTCTGGCCCGAAAGATGACCCAGATGTACAAACTGTGCAGCGAGCAGCTCTCTCAGCAGGACCACTACGACTTTGGCATGCGGGCCGTCAAATCTGTGCTCGTCATGGCTGGGTGAGGGGGTGAACCTCGGGTCATGACAGCTGGCTGACCCGCAACTCCAAAATGACTTCCCTTCACTTGTATTGGCACTTCACTCTCAGAAAAATATTAAAAACTCAGGACTATTGTGAATGTGACGACTAGTGATAGATTTGGAGTATAGCTGCAGTTTCACACTTAGATTTCTTTTTGCAGTGCATACTAATTTATGGGGGATTGATTTACAGGCACAAGTGGATATCTCATGACACTCAAAAGTCAGTGTCAGTGAATTTGCTCTTATACTAACCATAAATCCAAATTTATAGCTAAGCCATTATTATGGCCTGCTCACAAGCCAATAAAAGCAGTATGCTTTGCTGAATTATGGATGAACTGGTATATATTTACCCTGGACTTTAACAACATACAGCTACTCAGGGTTTATAACAACTGTTTAGGGAAAATACTGAATTAACTCTGCAGAGATTAACTCTACAGAAATTAACTCTACATTTTTTATGAGTCACAGGGTTAGTGTTTGTAGTACTCACCCTTTACCCTTTAGCCCTGCGTGTATGTAAGTGTGTGGAACAAAGTTTCTTTTTCAAGAGTAATCAATGGAGTAACCAGAGCCTGAAAAGTACATTTTATTCTGAATGTCCAGGTCCCTAAAGAGAGAAAATCCCCACCTTAGTGAAGATGTGGTCCTGATCAGAGCACTCAGAGACTCCAACCTTCCCAAGTTCCTCACAGACGATGCCTTGCTTTTTGGGTAAGCGTTGAGAGTCTATCGTATCGTTATGCGGGATATGGTCAGACCAATGACAGCCATGATTGCAAACAAAAGCTTCTATGGAGTCCAGAAAAGCTTTTGTCTTGCGTAATTTCACAGTGGCATCCTCTCAGACCTGTTTCCCGGTGTGACCATCCCTGACCACGACTATGGGGTTCTTCAGTCCACCATCGTAGACTGCCTGGGTCAGCTTCATCTGCAACCCCTTCCCAGCATGACAAACAAGGTCATCCAACTGTACGAGACCATGATTGTACGTCATGGTGTCATGCTAGTGGGGCCTGCGGGTGGTGGCAAGACCACCGTCTACACCGTCTTGGCCAAGGCCTTAGAGACGCTCTACTCCAGAGGACACAAGAACCCCTTCTACCTGCCTGTCAAAACTTACGTACTGAATCCCAAGTCGGTGAGCATGGGAGAGCTATACGGTGAGGTCAACCCACTCACTCTGGAGTGGCGTGATGGCCTGATGGCCCTAACCGTGCGGACAGCCACCAATGACCCCAGCGACGAGCACAAGTGGGTGGTCAGCGATGGGCCAGTGGACGCCCTTTGGATCGAGAACATGAACACCGTGCTGGACGACAACAAGATGCTGTGCCTGGCCAATAGTGAGAGGATCAAGCTCACGCCATCCATCCGCATGATGTTTGAGGTAAGGGTGACGATATGAGAATGGCAGCTTGACCGTACTCGTGTACCTATTTTATGTCATCTTCCATTGCCGACAACCAGTTCCAATGCCAAGAACACAAGTACACAAGGATGGTCGTTCTTGCCCCACCCCAAATATCAAGGATTCTTGGGAGGCAAGTTAGCAAGACCAGTCTTGCCAAGACCACAAGTACAGTCTTTGCATTCTTGGTACTGAGGAACAGCCCATGTGTCATCCTCACCTTCTTGGTTTGCCTCCATCTCAGGTCCAGGACCTGGCTGTGGCCTCGCCTGCTACCGTCAGTCGCTGCGGGATGGTCTACGTTGATCCTAATGAGCTGAAATGGATGCCCTATGTGCAGTCGTGGATCACAGGGCTTCCCGAAAAAGTAAGGTCACGTATTCTCCATTAATGGCAGAAAAGACCTGATCTTTACTATATTAGTCTGGATGAGCTATTAAGATAAATGGATGGCTGTATACTGGGACTTTGCTAGGATCTTCAGGCATCAAGGTTGCCCCGCCCCCTCTGATGTCACAATGACCGTAGCACCATGAAGGGTTTGGGAGATGCAGATCTGAACTAGGACTGTATGGAATTCTGAGCTTGATTGTTAAAACATCTGCGCAAAACAATTCACTCACTCAATTCATGCTCACTCACGTGATGTGCTGTTGTAGGAAAGGGAGGTACTTGTTATCCCTAACAAGTACATTTTAATAAAATTAACTTTTACTGTAATTACCACAGTTACGGTACATTTTGCCCACAGATAACAGAAGCCATGAAGAGATACCTGCTTGATCTGTTTGAGCAGCATGTGGAGAAGGGACTGCAGTTTGTCAGTAAGAGATGTATCCAGGCTATGGCTCAGGTGGACATCAGTAAGGTGACCACCCTCTGCCGCCTGCTGGAGGCGCTGTTGCTGAGCAGGGATGCTCGATTCAACATGGTACATGCTGGCTTATTCTACTAAGTGTGACTCTGTTTTATTATCCATAGCATGCTAGATCACTAGTTGTTAGCATCATAATGTAGAATTGTACAAAAATGCAGTACCTCAATGTTTCTGACCTTGCGGTTACGTGTGATGGCGCACCGTCGTTTCAACACATCTGCAGTGGGCATCAAAGAGTGCATTGTGCATTTCGTTTGTATTCATAATCCATCTATATATAGAATGTAAACCTAAGCCAATAATTTTTCATTTGTTATAGGAGCCAAACAGGTTGAACAGTGTCCTGTGCCAGACCTTTGTGTTCTGCTATCTGTGGTCAGTGGGAGGGAACTTGACAGAGAGCCACTGGGACGCGTTCGACCACTTTGTCAGGCAGCAGTTTGAGGACAACAGTGACGCCAAGGCAAGGTTCTTCATACTCATTAGCACCCCCTAGAGATTAGGACCAGAAACACAGGTATTTATTATTGTAGCTTTGCCGAAAGCACCACGTCTATTTCTCTGTTATAGTGAAGAGTGAGGTGCCTTCAGGTTCAGCCTAGTGTCAGGCGTCCTGTTTAAGCTCTTTGTGACGTCTCCTGTGGGAAACCCCTTGGCAAACAGTGACAGAGCTCGACCGAACCTCAATGCACACCAACATGGTGCCAGAACTCTACGTAACGCAGCAGTGCCTGTAGCCTGGAGTGTCAAACGGCGCCTTATAGTTGAAGATTAATGGAAGAATACATTTCCGAGGCTTCATTTAGCCAGTGTTCAAATACAAAAGCACTCTAAAATAAGACAAATTTTGTATTACATAAATTATTAGCTATCTACTGTGCACATTTTTATTTATAGGAGAAAAAAAAATCTATTTTTTTCGAGCTGGGAGATCATGTTTTAATAAATATGTGTGACCTCTGACCTCTGGACCGTAAAACTGGATTGTTGCCTCAAGGCATCGTTGTGCTGTTAGGGTATAAAAAATGCCAAGTAAAAGTTGTTTCTTAAAGGCAATATTTCATGATTTAAAAAACTTAATCAATGAGTTTGTTATTGTGCCTTCATGCATGTACAGAGATTATACTCGAACATGAATGTATACTAATCATCTTTTGCTTTTCCTACTTCATTATTCCTCTGTTGTTGGTTGGAGTTGTAAAGCATAATTTCACACACAAGCGTGTACTATTATTAATTATTATTATTATTATTATTAGTAGTAGTAGTAGTAGTAGTAGTAGTAGTAGTAGGTGTTTTTGTTATTAATAATGATTATAATAATAATAAAGTACATTTAAGGGCTGCAATTAAATCAATTTAACGCTTTGCTAATAAAACCTGTAAAGCAAAAAGGAAAATAAAGCAAATAGGAAAATCACAGCCCCATTAAATGAAATGGCTTCTTCATAATTTGTCACTGTTACAATGAACTGCTTCCCCAGATATCCTAACTTGAAGTCTTTCCAGCAGCATCCCGCGTTCAGCCGCGTTGACTGTGTTCCCTGCCTCTCCAGCTGCCCAGCACAGGTGACCTGTGGAGCGTCTACATGGACTCTGTCCACATGCGGCTGGAACCGTGGGAGTCCGTCATCCCTGCCTTTAAGTACGACAGAGAGACCCCTTTCTTTGAGATGCTGGTGCCCACCGCGGACACAGTGCGCTATGGGTATCTCATGGAGAAGCTTCTGTCAGTGCGCCACTCAGTTCTGTTTACTGGTACCACTGGCGTGGGGAAGGTAAGGCCTTGAGATCCAGCTGCGTCTCTTCTGTTTCCACTCAGTTTTCAAGAAAGAAAACGATAAACTCTTGATATGTAACGATGAGTCTGGATTCTAAGAAGTTTTGAAGTCCTGCAGTTAAAGTTGAATAGCTACCTTGCGTTTTAGAATAGCTACACTAGTAGGCAAAACTGTGGAAACACTTCCAATTATTAGAGACTGCAGAACTATTCAACCAGTTAGTTATTTAATCAGCCAGTGTATGATGTATGATATTCTTTGATTGTTTATAAACATTACCGCCAATATTTGTGTAGTAATTTGTGCAATAAGCGTAACGCCAAAAATGTAGTTGTTTCCACAATTTTGGCCACTAGTGTACATTGTGCTTTCATTCAACTTTTGAGAAGATTCCTTCCAGAACAGGTCCCTGCAGTATCATTACCTTCCCTGTTACAGTCTGTGGTGGCACGTGGCCTGCTGAACAGCATCCAAGAAACCGCAGGCTACATCCCTGTCTACATCAGCTTCTCTGCCCAGACCTCATCTGCACGGACACAGGAAATTATTGAGTCCAAACTGGAGAAGAGGAGGAAGAATGTGCTCGGTGAGGACCTTCTAAGCATACAGGTTCTCCCTGAATTTCATTTGGGTTATGTTCCGATGGAGTGGAAAATATCATGTCGAATATGAATATGATATGATAAATAAATGATAAAGTAAATAAATAGCTACTGTCACTGAATAATTAAATAAATAATTAGTGTGGCTAACTAAATACCAATGATTGAAAAATAAATAAATGAATACAGGTTTAAGGTTAAGCACAGAAAACAAGCAAAAAAAAAAAAAACTATACGATACATTGTTAAACACAACGTGAGATGTTTACACTTGCAGTCACTACAGAGACTGGAAGCATAGCCGGTTGGATGCTGCCATCGCCCAGCATTAGTAGAAAATGTTACAACAACTAGGAACCAATCAAAATTCAAAGCTGACTACTGAATGTGCGTTGTCATCACACCAATGTAAAGTCAAAATATAATTAGTCGAACCACCGTAAAGCGAAGTGACATCTGCATTTCTGTGATCTATGATATGCATTTAATAATTCAGGCTATGTAAAGTGTAAAGTGTTTTCTATGGAAATGTGTGTGTTTGATCTCTCCCTTGAGTGGCTATGTAATTGCGACATCAAAGGTGCTCCAACCAATAAGAAAGTGGTGATATTTGTGGATGACCTCAACATGCCAAAGCTGGACACCTATGGGTCACAGCCTCCCATCGAGCTGCTGCGGCAGTTGCAGGACTTCCAGGGTCTCTATGATCGTGAGAAGTTCTTCTGGAAGGACATACAGGTAAATCCCTGTTATAACTGTATGGGTGATCTCCTCGGAGTGCTGCATTCCCACTTGATGTTAGGTTAATTAGGTCCATAATTTCCACTGGTGGAGGACTAATCTCTTACCTGACTATATTTTTGTATGTGCAGATGTTAATTTGCAAAAATGCATTCATGTTTGATGTAATATTTCCCGTTCTTGAATATGCAATTCAGTGTCTTGTCTTTGAAGTTTCATCAGTGAGATTTTCTCATTTAAGACATATTTGCTTTCCCACCACAAAACAAGACAACCAGACAAAAGAAGTACAAAAAGACATATGACATACAAAAGACACTCATGACTGTGATCACAGAGACCGTGATCACAGAGACTGTGATGAAACTCGGAAAACAGAACTAACATAAGTAGCACACTGCTACACACTGCTACAGGTAGATCATAGGTACACAGAGTTTGCTATTGAAAAACCCAGGAAATCCTTAACTGAGACCCTTGTAACTGGTAGTGCGTTTGTGCTTTATACACATGAAGACATGAATAAAAAAAATGAAACTATTACTGAATAGTTTCATGAATAGTAATGAAACTATTACTCATTATTACTAAATGAATATACTGTTGACTGAGCTCATAATGTAATCGGGCCTGAGCTGAAGATATAATGAATGAACTATATTATTACGTTATTGACAGGACCAAATAACAAGGTAATTCGAGGTGCCTCTTCTGCCCCCCACCCCCCACAGGATGTGATTATCGCTGCAGCTTGCGCTCCACCTGGCGGGGGGCGTAACCCAGTGACCCCCCGCTTCATCCGCCACTTCAGCATGCTGTACCTCCCCATGGCGTCAGAGCACAGCCTCAGGCACATCTTCAAGGTACTGAAGCTCCCATCCCAGCAGTGAATTGGGGGGGTCATTGTTGGGGCCAGTGGTGTTTCTAGCTTGTATGGTGCTTATATCCAATGCAGCAACCTGAGATCAGCTCACCCCCTTCCCCAGCTCGTACTTCTGATTGTAAGCAATGGAAGCCGACCAATCTAGAATCAGGCCACCCACTCCAACAAGGTGACATGATATCATTGGCCTGACATGCGAATGAGTGATAGAAAACCAATTGGCCAAATGTCACAACCGGATTTTTTCTGGGGTGGGGGGTCCCTGGGTGGCTGGCCTTGTCCCCCATACCTAAATCCACCTGTGGTTGGGGCCCTACCTACAACATTAATACACTAATAATGACCGGGAAAAAACGCTCAGGCCCCTAGGCTGCAGCCCGGTTAGCCAGTGCATCAGCACGACTGAGGGCTCGTGAACGACGACTGAAATCACCCCCCAGGACTCAGGGACACCAGCCAGCGGATTTGGTTGCCCGGGCTGCAGCCTGTGTCTATTCCTCAGATACGACTTTGCAAAAAGTCTCCAAAAAGAGACTCGCTCTCAGCACAGAGGAATAAAAACGGGACAGAGAGCAAAGGCACGAAGGCGTCGTCATTCCTTGGAAATTACCTTTCATTATTACCATTCATTGCACTACCGTGAAATTACCATGTTTTCTTGAAAGCAGTATTCCACCTATAAACCTTGTCCGTCACCTAAACCCTAAAATCCCCATATTCGTTCGTTCGTATTTCGTCTGTGATATTTTGTAATACCTATAAAGCTCTGGGTAATTTTATAGCCGTCCTGTAAATGTCCACCTCCCTCAGGGAAAGCTGTTTTTTGATGATACATTCCCCCCAGAGGTAATAAAGCCTGACCGTGGCACTTCACACTGCCCCTTTGATGCACGGCTTCCCTTCCCAGACCATCCTCAGTGAGTTCCTGATGGAGTTCCCCTTGGCGGTGAAGCAGATGGCCAGCAACGTCGTGGACGCCGCTGTGGAGATCTACAACCGCATGAGCGTGGACCTGCTGCCCACCCCCGCCAAATCCCACTACGTCTTCAATCTTCGGGACCTTTCCAAATGCGTGCAGGGTATGGAGTTAGAAAGCATGCAGAGTCATTCCTGTCTAGCTCCTCCGCTACCATTTATTAGAGCAGAGTGCATGGTGTGGACTAGCGCAAAGTGTAATGCATATTGCAGCTGTAAATGCATGCAAAGTGTCTCATTGGGAGGTGCTGTAAAGACCCCAGCTGCAATTCCTAGTATGAACGAATGAATGTTACATTTACAGTCATGTGCAAAAAAATATGACACCCCATTAAATATTTAATTCTTTATTAAGAAATATAGAAATATCAGTATTAAATCTCCTTTCTAATTATTTGTTGATAAATGTAATTGCATCACCTATGCAAAAACAAGAAACAAAATTCACTTATTTTACAAAGGAAATTAACTAAGATGCCAATTCCTAGGAAAAAGTTAGGACATCCAGTGCCCTAATAGCTAGTATTTCCCCCTTTGGCTGAAATAACCTCAGGGAGACGTTTCCTATAACCATCTATCAATCTCTGACATCGACTGGCAAAAAGTTTTCCCCGCTCTCCAGTCTCCAATGCAGAATTCCTTAAGCTGTGTGATGTTTGAAGGGTGTCTTGCATGCACTTCTGCTTCAAATCACCCCACAGCATCTCAATACGATTCAGATCCAGGCTTTGACTTGACCATTCCAGAACTCTCCATTTCTGTCTTGTAAGTCATTCCTTGGTAGATGTACTGGAATGTTTTGGGTCATTGTCATTTGCATGGTCCACCCCCACTTCAGCTTCAATTTCTGGACAGATGTTTTCACATTGTCCTCAAGCACCCTCTGATATGATGAATTCATAGTGGATTCTATGATGGTGAGCTGACCAGGTTTTGCTGCAGCAAATTTGAGGATTTTTGAAGACTTCTTTCAGCATCTTGCTGTCAGCTCTTGGGCTGAACTTGCTAGGCAGTTGTTTTAAATGTTCTCCACATTTAAATTATTTTCCGGACAGTGGAATGGCTGTTTCCAAACTCTTTTGAGATCTTTTTATATCCTTTCCAGACTCGTATGCATCATAAGCCCTCAGAAAGCTCTTTGGATCTCACCCTGATAATATCACTCATTACAACAATCAAGAGCAAACTAAATGTCTGTGGTTTAAATAGGACAGGCTCCACCAAAAAGCTCTGTAACGATGTTCTAATTGTTTTCACCTGATATAGTGCACCTGAATCTAATTATAGGAATTTTAAATAGTGATGAATGTGAGGGTTTCCTAACTTTTTCCTTAGTGTAAATTAGCATCTCATTTAATTAATTTTTGCAAGTAAGTGAATTTATGTCTTGCTTTTGGATAGATGATGCAATTACGTCACCTTTATCCACAGATGTAATTTGAAAGAAGATTTAATACTGATGCGTTGATATTTCTTAATAAAGAATTAAATATTTAATGGAGTGTCCTAATTGTTTCACATGACTGTATATATCACTTTTCAAGACACCCAAAGTGCTTCACAGAACCAAATGGGATCTATTTTAACCACCTCCACTGTGTACTACGCAGCTGGACGATGCGATGCCAGCCACTTCACAAGAGTACGCTCACCATACAGTAGCTAAGGTGGTGAAAGGGTAGGAGAGAATTCAA
Source organism: Gnathonemus echidnorhynchus (assembly GCA_026776725.1). Lineage (NCBI taxonomy): Eukaryota > Metazoa > Chordata > Actinopteri > Osteoglossiformes > Mormyridae > Gnathonemus > Gnathonemus echidnorhynchus. Next base: position 7,180,228 of record JAODJU010000050.1, on the reverse strand, counting down.
CAGTTAGACATAGGGGATGATTAGGAGGCCAGATTTGAAAGAGCCACAGTGGGCAATTTTAGCCAGGGCACGGGGGTACCATTCCTCCTTCAAAAGATGCCCAGGGATCTTTTATGACCTCGGAGTCAGAAACGCAGTTTTATGTCTCATCAGTACCATTTTTACAGCACAGTGCCCCCGTCACTGCACTGGGCCACTGGGATCCACACAGACCACAGGATGGGCTCCCCTGTCAGCCACACCAGCACCTCTTCCAGCAGCCACCCAGCTTTCCTAGTAGATTTGCACTTCCTGTTGGCTGGGTTAGCACAGCTGAAATCAGACTCTTTGCCCACGGTAGCATAGTCCTTCTGTTAGTGAAGCCCCTTGCCTTCTCGACCTCCAGGAATGCTGCAGTGCCAACCGAGCACAGTGCAGGACCAAAACCAGATCTTCCGCCTTTTCTGCCATGAGTGTCAGAGGGTGTTCCACGACCGCCTTATCAATAATGAAGACAAGGCCTACTTCAACACCATGCTCTCTGAGATGGCCAGTAAGTCTTAGTATGCAAAGCTTGATTTTGCAGCTATGGTACTGATGTTGCCCATTGATTGACGGTTTTAGATATTCTGAGCTACAAAATTATCTGTTTTAATATTTAATAAACCGTGTCTGGCCTGTACGATTTTTGAAACATTTATTATAGTTTTCAATTTATAATTTTTCCTATGCTTGCATATTTTTAATTATTAAACTGGCATTTTTTAAACAGGCAAGTATTTTGAATTCAACCTGGAACCCAGCTACTTGACAGACAAACCAATAATATTTGGAGATTTCATCAAGGTAATCTGTGCCAGGCAATGCCATACTGAAGGGCTTTATAGCTATTTAATTATGCAAACTGCAGTAGTTAAGCTGAAAGATAGATTTTTGTTGTTTTGCGTATAATTTTTAGGTTGGTGCAGATAAGGCAGACCGCTTGTATGAGGACCTGACTGACATCGAGAAGATCCGGTCGGTTCTACAGGATTACTTAGATGACTACAACATGACAAACTCTAAGGAAACGAAGCTGGTCTTCTTCCAAGATGCCATCGAGCATGTCTCAAGGTTATGTCAGGCGTTCCATAACCAAAAAAATATAAAGGTGCAAAGTATATAATGAGTAGTTACATTATAAATAATGTGCTGTTTTGTCCGCAGGATTGCCCGAATGATCCGTCAGGAGCGTGGAAATGCCTTGCTGGTGGGTGTAGGGGGCACAGGAAAGCAGTCGCTAACGCGGCTAGCGGCCCACATGTGTGGCTATAGCTGCTTCCAGATCGAGCTCAGTCGCGGCTATGGCTACGATGCCTTCCACGAAGACCTGCGGCGGCTCTACAAGCTCGTGGGCATGGAGGGCAAGGACGCAGTGTTCCTCTTCACTGACACACAGGTGTGACAGACAGCAAGGCATGCAGGGCCAGTGAGCTTTACAAGAACAATTTTAGAGGAGACGGGTCCAAGTAAATAGAGGAGGTGGGACCAACCAATCAGATGGCATTTTCAGGCATCAAAATGTGTTTTTATGATAGTTCTGGGTCCCCATATGATGGGAAGCCACAATTTAGCTGGCTTTAGTAGCATATTTCCTACTTACCAATGGCCTGTTGGTTCATTCTAAGGCCCCAAATTAGGGTTAGCAAACTGAGGCTAGGGTTCTAGTCTCTCAAGAGCCCCGATCAGAGTCTCCATTGACTCTGCTAAGATCACAGCATCATCGGCAAAGTCAAGAACAGTAAATCTTTCTTTACCAATGGACACCCCACAGCTGCTGGACCCCACAATCCTGCCCAACACCTAGTTTATACAAGCATCAAACAAAGTAGGAGTAGGAACACACCCCTGGTGAACCCCAGAATCAACTGGCAAGAACATAGGGGTTCTCCCTCCACTCTGCGTAGCACTCACAGTACCAGTATACAAGCCGGCCATGACATCCAGCAACTTCGGGGGGGATCCCACAAAGTCTCAGGATGTCCCATAGGGCAACTCGATCAACTGAGCCGAATGCTTTAAGAAAATCAGCAAAGGCTGCAAAGAACATCTGTGCTTGATGAGAACCTACAATGCCAGGATACAGTCGATGGTAGACTTCTTAGGCATAAAACCAGACTGCTCTGGTCACTGACAGGCAAGCAAGTGGTCGTGGCTCCCTGTAGTTCGCACTATCTAGGCAATCACCCTTCCCTTTCCAGATAGGGACTACAAGTCCCGTTTTCCAGTCAGTAGGGATGACGCCTGACTCCCAAATGGAAGAAAAGATTGCCTGCAATGCCAGGAGGACAGCCTTACCACCAGCCTGGAGAAGTTCACCCCAGATACCACAGATCCCTGCTGCCTTCCCTACCCCCAACTGATTCACCACCCGTGCAATCTCGGTGAGATTGAGTGGTTCACAGCTGATCGGAGGATCAGCTTCGATAATCGTGGGTCCAGAGATATCAAACATCGTAGCTGGAGGGTCAGCTTTAAACAACTGCTCAAAGTAGCCGGCCCAGCCGTGTCACAATTGCAGTGTCATCCGTAAGGACCATTCCATCACCTGCCCTGACTGCAAGTCTCCAAGGAACAGATTCAGATGTGGGTAATGCTTTGAGTCCTCTGTAAGCAGGATGTGGGTCACCAGACCACAGATGGTGTGTCACCTGCTCACAGATTCATTTAACAAATGGCTCTTCATTTGCCCTCAGAGCCCTCACAGCCATCCTTCTCAGTTCCCAGTACAGACTAGTTGCCACTAAATTGTGCACTGCGACTCCACTTGATAATATCCAGAGTGCCCTTTGAGATTAAACACCTCCTTCTGGGAACACTGGCAACACCAACACAACCCTTGGCAACCATCCATCCATCCATTACCATCTGCTTGTCCGGGGGTAGGGTTGCGGGGGTAGCAACTTCAGGAGAGATACCCAGACGTCCCTCTCCCCAGCCACCTCTACCAGCACTTCGGGGGGGATGTCGAGGCGTTCCCAAGCTAACCGAGAGATATAATCTCTCCAGCGCGTCCTGGGTCTGCCCCGGGGCCTCCTCCCTGTAGGACATGCACGGAAAACCTCTCCAGGTAGCCACCCAGGAGGCATCCGCACCAGATGTCCAAACCACCTCAACTGGCTCCTTTCAACATGGAGAAGCAGCGGTTCTACTTTGAGACTCTCCCGGATATCTGAACTTCTCACCCTATCTCTAAAGGAGAACCCAGACACCCTGAGGAGAAACCTCGTTTCAGCTACCTGTATCCACAATCTCATTCTTTCGGTCACCATCCATAGCTCTTGACCATAGGTGAGGGTAGGGACGAAGATGGACCAATAAATTGAGAGCTCTGCTTTCCAGCTCAGTTCTTTCTTAGCCACAACGAACCGGGTAAGCGCCTGCAGAACTGCAGACGCCACTCTGATCCATTTGTCCAGCTCTCAATCTCATCTACCCTCACTCATGAATGTGATGCCGAGAACTCCTCCACTTGAGGCAGTACCTCCTCCCTGACCTGAAGAGAGCAATCCACCTGTTTCCAACTCAGAACCTCATCCCCGCCGCTTCGCACTCGGCTGTGAAACTCCCCAGAGGACGCTGGAGATCCCCAGCAGATGAAGCCAACAGGACCACGTCATCCGTAAAAAGCAACAATGCAAACCTTAGGCCACCAAACTGGACACCCTCAACACCCTGGCTGCGCCTAGAAATCCTGTCCATAAATATTATAAACAGGACTGGTGACAAAGGGCAGCCCTGGTGGAGCCCAACACACACATCTGACTTATTACCGGCAACGTGGACCATGCTTCTACTACATTCATACAGAGACTGAATCGCTCGCAGTAGTGGGCCCGAACCCCATACCCCCGAAGCACCCCCTCCCCACTGTAAACAGTAGGAACCAGAAGCTGCTTTCCCTTCTTGATATTCCTGATGGATTTCCAAAACTTTTTGAGTCCGACCAAAATCACTTTCCATGGCCTCACCAAACTCCTCACGTGCACAGGTTTTTGCCTCTGCAACTGCTCGAGCCACATGCTGTCTGGCTTGCCAGTACCTGTCAGCTGCCTCCGGAGACCCCCAGGCTAATAATTCCCAGCAGGCCTCCTTCTTCAGCTTGACAGCCCCCCTCACCTCTGGTGTCCACCCTGCAGCAACAGCTCCATATGGCTGCTTCTACAATGGAGGTCTGGAACAGTGTCCATTCAGACTCAATGTCCCCAACCTCCCCCAGTATGCAGTTGGAGTTCTGCCAGAGGTGCAAGTTGAAGATCTGGCGAATAGGAGCCTCTGCCAGACATTCCCAGCAGAACCTCACTATGCGCTTGGGCCTGCCAGGTCTGACCAGCCTCCTCCCCTGCCACCTCAGCCAGCTCACTACCAGGTAGTGATCAGTCCACAGCTCTGCCCCTCTCTTCACCTGAGTGTCGAAGACAAAAGACCGTAAATCAGATGATATGATTATAAAATCGATCATTGACCTGTAACCCCGGGCATGTTAGTAACATGCCCACTTATGGACACCCTTATGCTCGAACATGGTGTTTGTTATGGACAAACCATGCATTGCACAGTAGTCCAACAACACAACACCACTTGGGTTCAGATCAGGGAGTTTGTTCCACCAGTAGCCCCAGCCCGGCGTCGCTCACCCACCACAACTCCAGAAAAAAGAACATCCAGCCCCTCTCCAGGAGATTGGTTCCAGAACCCACGCTATGTGTTTAGGTGAGCCCAACTATGTCTAGCCATTATCTCTCAACCTCACACACAAGCTCAGGCTCCTTTCTCATGAAAGAGGTGACAATCCATGTCCCAAAAGCCAGTTTTGTCAGCCGGGGATCGGTCCACCAGGGCCTCCCTTGGCTGCCACCTGATCCACATAGCACCGAGCCCCTAACAATCCCCTTGCGGTGGAGGGCCCACCTGGGGACAGTCCCGTGTAACTCTTTTGGGCTGGGACCGACCGGACTACTAGGCGCTCACCAACGAGCCACTCCCCCAGTGGCTCCAGAGTTGGGCCTTGGTGACCCTAGTCCAGGTGAGGAAAACGAGACCTTGCAGTGGTTATTTTTCATCATTTCTTTTGGCTTGATCTTCGTCTGGCCCCTCACCTGGGACCTATTTGCCATGGGGGATCCTACCTGGGGCTATTGCCCCCGACAACATACTGTAGCACGCAGACCCCTCCACCACGATAAGGTAGCAATTCAGGGAGAGTAAACCTTCAGGGTCTTATCACGGAAGGTCTCCCACATCACATTAGAGTCAGCAGTCGCACCCAAGTCTGCAAGTTTCTCACAACAAGAAGTCTGTAGTCAGAATTCACAAACTGGGCACTTTTGTAGACCCTCCAGCTCTGCAGGAGCCTCCAGCGTCTGCCCACAAAGATGTGATCGATCTCCTTTGCCACACCACCAATCCAATAATGCGGCTCAGGGCATTGGAACAAGGATCCAGCGACTCGTAGCCTCTGACCTTTCACATACTCAAGGAGCATGGAGTCACTTTCACCCGTCTCCAGACCCATGGGGACCAACACAATCCTCAGAGCCAGCCCTCTCAGTGCCAGTGGTTGCATTGAAGGCACCCATGACTAGAGGAGTGTCACCTCGTGGGCACCCTTCAACCACCAAGCGAAGTTAAAATGTCTTCCCAATTAGACATCACTTACCATTGTCGGAGTATACGCTGAGACAACAAACGAGACACCCAAGGAGTGCCTTAGCCTGAGTCTCATTATATACTTGTTGAAAGGAGTGACATCAGACACCATCGGGAGGAGCTACTCCCTGAGTATGACAGCCATCAGACCTACCAGACCAAAAGTAGGTGTACCCACCTACAGAGATCTGGCCACTCCCCAGTCTGTGTAACTCAGAGAGTGCAGCCAACGAAACGCAGAGTTTACAAAGCTCCCCTGACAGCAGAGCATCTTGCCGGAGAGATAAGATATTCCACACGCCTACCCGGATGGGCCTCTTAAACTGGGACCTACGTGCCACCATGCATCAGGCGACACCTCAGCACCACACCAGCCCCGATCCCCAACAGGCCTGACACTATTAGCTCTCTGACGGTTTCGACTCGTCCAGGGATGAGGCTCCCGAAGGCTTTCCCCCATCCCTTTCATGGTGTGTGCAGCCTTCTTGTGGGCATGCAGCTGCAGCAGAGCAACTCCCACAGAGAGCAGAAGGGTATCGTGCCTGTTTAACTCAAGCAGTTGTGAGTTGTTTTATGGTGACTTGAGTGCCAATCCTGCCACCAACCCTCAAAAATTGTTCCCCTGCAAGTTGGAGGACCGCTTGCAGGGCCAGATCCAGATTAACGTCATAACCCTCACCAGGTTACACACGAAGGCCCCGAGTTAGGGTTAGAAAAACTATGGCATTTTCAGGGATCAAAATGTGTTTTTATGATAGGTCTGGGCCCCCGTATGATGGGAAACAACAGTTTAGCATGCTTTAGTAGCATATTTCCTACTTTCCAACAGCCTGTTGTTTCACCCTAAAGCCCCAAATTGGGATTAGCAAACTGAGGCTCTCCCTTTAGAACATTTTTGTGTAAGCAAAACTCCCACAAGCCCAATCTTAGCATCCCCATAACATCAATGCTTACCAGTAGCATCCAGGCCAGATATTGACACATCATGAATTAGGAAGGAAAAACAGTTATCCAAAGACATTACCATTTTATTTGTGATTGGTAATTATAATGCTCAAAATGGCTTGTATGATCTGGCTTATGTTTTATATGTATTGCTTTGATTAGATATTCATACAACATCTGTTGTTTAATGCTGTCTAATTTATAACAGCTCTCATACAGCTACTGATGCCAAATGGTACCTTGAAATACACCTGCTATACCTAGTGTTGCTCTGTGTCAGATTGTTGTGGAGGAGTTCCTGGAGGACATCAACAACATGCTGAACTCGGGAGAGGTGCCCAGCCTGTTTGAAAAGGACGAGCTGGAGCAGGTGTTGGCCACCACACGCCCAAAAGCCAAGGAAGCTGGAATCTCTGAGGGCAACAGGGACGAGGTGATGTTACTGTATCATCAGCTAGAACCAGGTCATGGGGATTCTGCTCCTCTGGGACTCCTTCGTATCATCTATGTCCATAATGCTATAAGTCAGTTTTCTCAATCCAGTCCTCCAGCACCCACAGATCTATCGGGAGCTGAAAGGGAGCAAAAATGTGGACTGTCTAGCAAGGAGTTCGGAGGGAAAAAAACCATGGACCGGCAGTGCGTCCCCAAGGATTGGATTGGGAAACACTGTTATACATAGATACAATGTCTTGCTTTCATACTCTTGCGTCATTTGACCTTTATGTGAATGTGCAGGTGTTCCAATTCTTCATCTCCCGCGTGAGGGAGAAGCTGCACATCGTGCTGTGCATGAGCCCCGTTGGCGATGCCTTCAGGTCTCGTTGCCGCATGTTTCCTTCTCTAGTCAACTGCTGCACCATCGACTGGTTTGTCCAGGTCAGAGAGCATCGCCAGCTATGCTAATCCATTCTTAGATCCTCCTTTGTCAATTCTTAAATCTATTGTCCCGTCTCATAGTGTAGTTTGTTGTGGCTCTCTGTGGATAAGTAATTTATGTCATCCTTCTAGTTAAGGAAATTAAGGCAGTGATTTCAGGCTTTGTCTCTTTACATTATGTCTCTCCTCCTCTCTTTTCCACTGTACATTAACATACTTACCACAAGTAACGTTCACAAGCTGCTCGGAAGATGGGAAGGACTGGGAGAATAACCAATCTTAATTAGAGGCTCATGTCAGCTGGCCAATTAAGCCATGCGGAGTAGGCGGGGAGTGAGAGGGAGCGAGTGAGCTTGATGGATGTCATGGCTTAGCTGAAGCCAAAGCTCATTATTAAGCGGCTCCTGTCCTCTATTTGGTGGTGGCCCTCCTTTATTCTGGGGTAATATGGTTCTGTCTGCTCCCTTTAGATGCTCTTTATTAGTGGATCTAGGCTTGGTCTGTTACAGAAACAACAAAAACAATAATAATATGTATAGTGGTGGTGGTCGTGGTGATGAGGATGATGACGATGACGATGATGATGATGGTTGACACAGTGGTTAGTGCTGTTGCCTCACACCTCTGGGACCAGGGTTTGAGTTTCTGCTGTGGTTCCATGTGTGTGGAGTTTGCATGTGTGTGTGTGTGTGTGTGTCTGTGTGCATGTGTGAGTGAGAATCATCTGTGTGCCCTGCAATGGGTTGGTACCCCATCTTGGGTTGTTACCTACCTTATATCCATAGACTTTGAACCCCCCGCAACCCTAACCCTAACCCCCCCCCCCCCCCCCCCCCCCCCCCCCCCCCCCCC
>JAODJU010000050.1:7148808-7161107 GCA_026776725.1 Gnathonemus echidnorhynchus | reverse complement strand
ACTAATCCTGCTTGGGAGACTCTCCTTCCTCAGATATATACTGAGCACCAGCATCATGCTTTGATGTGCCCCAGGCAAACCGCTGGATCCGCAGCAGGGAGATAAAGAACGGGCTGAAGGTGGTCAAACTGAGCGACGCTGGCTTCCTGCGGACCCTGGAGAACGCTGTGCGTCTGGGCGTGCCCGTCCTGCTGGAGGATGTATGACTCACGCCTTGGCCCCCTCTGTTACCATGACGTCCAGCTCTCTCCATGACACCGTTTTACACCTCTCTATCGATTGGCTGATATGCTTTGAGCAACATACATTTGGAGAAGAAAAATGATAGAGTAACCAGTAATTAAGGATAATAGCTTACAGTATAAAACAGTACAATACATTAAGCGATGCATCATATTATTAATCATCGTGTAAGATGTAAATTGAATCGATACATTGTTACTAAAAGAATTTATAATCTATATCATTACATATTATTACTATACATTATACAATTATCATTTGTCATTGTTATGGCAAACGTGGATGCAGCCAGTGGCTTTACAACCACAGTTAATCCCCATTGTCATCCTGTTATGACACCGTCTGTCGTCCCCCACGCTCTCTGTAGCTAAAGGAGACCCTCGACCCAGCACTCGAGCCCATTTTGCTGAAGCAGACCTTTGTGACTGCCGGGCGCACGATGATACGCTTGGGAGACTCCGATATCGATTACGACCGCAACTTCCGCTTCTACATGACGACTAAAATGGCTAACCCTCATTACCTTCCAGAGGTGCGTGAATCTGACCCGACACCCATAAAGTAACTGATACCTCATAGCTAAAGTAAGAATAAAGGCACTGTGTTTTACGGCTTGGTTTTACAGCTTGGTCCATGCGACCACAGTCCACAGCACCCCATGGTGTCCTCACGGTTAAGGCACATATTTTTATGTAATAAATCGGTTTATTCTCATTGAGCTGCCCCTTGGTCTTCCTTCTTTTAGGTTTGCATTAAAGTGACCATCATCAACTTCACGGTGACCAAATCAGGCCTGGAGGATCAGCTCCTCAGGTCAGTAGATAGGGTCTCCATTTCTGCCTCACCTCTATATTCATTTTACTCTTACTTTTCTCCACCTGTTGATATGAATAATTGTGGCACGAGGTTTTATTTCTTACTACACTGTAGTTCATTTCTAAATTGAAGTCTAGGGCATCTTTGCATTGCTTAGGCAGCAGAGACCACAATGTATCACGCGCTGCTTTTGCCGTTTCAGCGACGTTGTGCGTCTGGAGCGGCCAGACCTGGAGGAACAACGCGACGAGCTGATTGTGCGAATCAACGCTGACCGCAAGCAGCTGAAGGACATCGAGGATCGTATTCTCAGACTCCTTTTCACCTCTGAGGGCAACATCCTGGACAACGAGGAACTCGTCCAGACTCTACAAGAGTCCAAGGTCCAGGAAAACCCTGAAGACCATGGACATTTTTATTGTAGATGTCGTGCTTGTTTTTTTGTGTGTGTGTTTCCTTTTGTGATTTACTTTTCACACATTGCGCTCTAGAAAATCAATTATATGCCAGAGGCAAAGTGAGAAAAGTAGCTGCATCTTTTCAAAATATTCCTGCCATCTGAAATAACCATCATCAGAGCAATGAACAGTACAAGACTGTCTGACATTGGTTAATCCAGGCAAAAAAACCTAAATTTAACCATTTGTGTGTGTTCTCTGGCGTCATTGTCTTTATTTTTAAGCCAAGAGTCAGAAACTCAATTAAGGAAAATTCCTGCCGTTTCCTTCCGGTCCATTCTAGTTGCGCTGCTGTTTGGTCATTCCCTGATGTTAAGACATTTGTCATGTTTAGGTGACATCAGAAGCCATTAAGACGCGTCTGCAGGAAGCAGAAGCCACGGAGCTGATGATCAATGCGGCCCGGGAGAAGTACCGTCCGGTGGCTGCACAGGGCTCCGCCCTGTACTTCGTCATCGCCAGCCTGTCCGACATAGACCCCATGTACCAGTTCTCTCTCAAGTACTTCAAGCAGGTATGACAGCAGTTCTTTGTACCATGTCTTGGTTTCACTATAAGGATGGTTGGGGTGGGATCAGTAGGTTGCACTTACTTTTGCCTCAATGGTTGGGGATTCCACTCTGAGTCATGAGGGTAAGTTCCTGGGTTTAAGATTAAGATTAAGATTAAATTTATTAATCCATCTGGGAAATTGTAGCGCATACTTTACAGCAGCAAATGCACAGATGAACATACATGTAGTGCCTAATGGTCATGTGTCATGTCCTGCCCACCATGTCTACGTAGACCTCCTGTTTCCTCCCTGGTGAAGCTTTTATGGTGCTTGTTCATTCTTACCTCTGCTTCCTCCCCCATGCTGATCACTCCCAGCTGCTACCTGTTCACTCCCTTGTTAGTCCTGTATTTAAGTGCCCCCCAGGCCTGTGCTCCCCCAGGTCTGTCTCCGTTCCCTCTGGTTTGGATCCCCCGTAGTGCTGTTTATTTTCTGTAATTGTTACTTTCATTCTAATAAATCCTTTTTGTTTTGAATCCCTTTGCTTCCGCTTCCTTTGATACAACAAAAACAGACAAGACACAAAGATAGTAACCCCCCCCCCCCCCCCCCCCCCCGTATCCATGGTTTCAGTTATCTGTGGCTTACTGCAGTCTGGAAAAAATAATGTAATATATGCAACAGTATGTTTTTTTTCTCCTTTAAGGAGAATAAAACCACAATTTTCATTGCTTCATCATCCCTTGATACCTGACATTTTTTACTGCTCTATTACTGTATCTCTTTGTTTCCTCCCACATTGCAGTTTGGCTAATTGGTATCTCCAAATTGCCCATAGTGGTTGATTGAGTCTTTGTGTGTGTGTGTGCGTGCGCGCGCTCTGGAATTCCACCTAGGGTGTACCATACTCTTGTTACTTCAAGTTCATTTCCTATTTGTGAACCTCCACTTCCTTCCCTTCCCCGGCTCTAAAAACGCGACGTTCACGCTCTAACGGAATTCTTCCTCGCCAGTTGTTCAATAGCACCATCGAGACGTCGGAGAAGACCTGCGACCTTTCCGCCAGGCTGCGGACCCTGCTGGGCCAGACACTGAGCACCACTCACGCCAACGTGTCACGTGGCCTTTTCGAGCGGCACAAGACCATCTACAGCTTCATGCTGTGCGTGGAGATCATGAGACAGGGAGGCGAGGTATCCGATGCAGAGTGGCAGCACTTCCTTCGGGGGAGCTCAGGCGTCTCTAAGGTCAGCGCCTCATGGTGACCTCCCCCGACGTTTCCACAAAGCCCCTCCCACACCATGCTGGACAAATAGCAGCCCAGTGTGCGACAAGCCGCTTGGCATCCATACTGCTGGACGGTGAAGTGTAACCACAGCTGAGTGATTTCTCAAACTACAGTGGTGACAGAAGGTCTTGGGACCTGGGGTGTAATTAGAGATGAATGAATGGGGGGCTTGATTCTTTACTGGGGGTGGGGGGAGATTGATGGCAGGGCCAATAGCAAACTATTCATGACTTAAGCCAATAAATGCACATTAATTTTGGGGGGGCTAAAAATATTTTGGATGGGACGTGTGTTTAATTCAGTGAACATGTTGCAAATATACATACACCATGTTAATAAGAACCAGTAGATTTAAGTAAAACATTTACTTCTAATAGTGATACATTAAAACCCAAATTATACTTCTACAAGAGCTGTTCTGAGTTTAAAAGTTCATTGACAAATAGTCTCATTGGGTGTTTTTTAATTAGTAACACCTTAAAAATAACATAAAACACCAAAGTTTTGTGTTTAGTATCACTTTGAGATCCAGTGACTACGACTGGGATTAACAACGGAACTGAATGAGTCGGTCAAATAAATGATGACACTTGATAAAAAAAACTGTTTTACTGAAATAAAGCAAGTGTCCCGAGACTTTCTGTGAGCGCTGTACATATATAGTGTACATATATAGTGTACTTACATAAATAGTGTGCATATATAGTGTACATATATAGTGTACTTACATAAATAGTGTGCATATATAGTGTACATATATAGTGTACTTACATATATAGTGTACTTGTACTGTTCATGCATATCCTCTTCTCAATCAGAGAACCTTCACGGAAAGTTATGTAGCTAATGTAGCTATGTATCTGTCCAGCACTTGCTTTACTAGTCCACACTAGCATGGTGAGCATTTCATACTAATAGTAGAGGGTATTACTAGTTCATTACCAGACTGGCCCTTGTTATCGATGGCGCTGTTGATTTGCTGTGGTTGGTCAGATTACCTTCCATAGCAGTCTTTCATCTCTCGTTCAGGAATTCTCTTGACGTCACCTGTGCCGTGTTTTATTTGTCTTCAGAGGACATTAGCAAGCTAGTCTGCCGGTTTTCGATAGCATTAGCACAATTTTGCGGCTAATTTGCGGCTGTAAGCTGGCGAGTAGAGTCTACCTCAGTGTGCAGACTAACGTGCATAAGGGAGAAGGCCGCCTAGAGGACGCGTGTAACGTGCGTAAGGGAGAAGGCTGCCTAGAGGACGCGTGTAACGTGCGTAAGGGAGAAGGCTGCGTAGAGGACACGTGCGGTTCAGCCGTGTCAGAGAGGATGGTCTTGCGAGAGCCACTGTCCTGACAGAAGTGTCAGCGGTTCTGAAATGTCATATTCCCTAAACTTGACAGCAAGGAGACTCCCACGCTGACTGGGGCAACCCGGCCGTTCCCCAAGCAGTCCGGGAAATGTTAAGACATGCTGTAAATGAGTTTGCTCTTCATTTATTTCTCACATTTTCTCTTGAGACGACGTCCATGTCATCAGTGAAAACAAAGTGAGATATTGTGTGTGTGTTTCGTGGCGATCACTCCGGAGGACCCAGACGCCATCTCACATGGCCCCGCTCTCTGCGTCCTTGCAGGACCCTACGGAGAAGCCCGACGTCCCCTGGCTCTCGGACCTCACATGGCAAACCTGCTGCACCCTGGACACCCTGCCCTGCTTTCAGGGAATCAAGGAGGAGATTGTGTCCACACACATATCTGTCTCCCTCGGTAGGTTTACGTGTCGCGTATATGACTTGCAGGTGGCTTTAAGGTCTCTGAGAAGCACTTTGGGACGTTATTCAGGGGTGACAGCTGTGTGTCATGGGGACGGGAGGAAGGAATAGGGGCTCTTTGGGGGGTATGGGAGCAGAGGCAGGTTTAATCAGAGCAGCGGGGAGGAACGAAAAGAAATTCAACCTTTTCAGTCTCAGCAAAAGGGAAAACACATGAGAAAATAGAAAAAGGCACTGGCTCGTGGAAAGAGCTACATTTTAGTGGGGGGGGGGCACTTTAGCATCCCCCCCACATTGTAACCTGATCAAACCACAAGAGGTATGTTGCTGTTAGACCTTAAATTACAAAACTTAATGTGAAACACTGCCGCCCATTAAAGTATGTAGCTATATACATATTATGTAGCTATATATAATTGTAAATTACAAAGATTTTCTTTAGTAAATGCCAGTTGTTGTAAAATTTGTTGTTTTTTAAAACGTGGATCATTGGTTAATTAACTTGTTGGCTAAACTGTAAATGTTATATAGTATTTAATTTTATAATCATTATATAATTTATATAAATTGGTTATTATATACTTATATATGTTTATATAGTTATATAGTTGATATATGTTTCTCTCATGCCTAATGTTACAAACAGTGTGACGTCTCCCTCCGCGTGTCGCGCTTTGTAATGACTAACGTGTCACTCGCCTCCCAGGCGGCCTGGATGTCGCCATAAACCCAGAGGCCTGGGATGGTTATGTGATTCAGCTGCCTCCACTTTCGGTGGGGGTCCCAGATGGGCACCAGTCAGGTGCCGTCGGGGGCCACTGGAACCAGAGGCTGAGCGCTTTCCAGAAGCTTCTTCTAATCAAGAGCTTAGTGGAAGAAAAGGTAGCATTCTGTCCTCGTGCTGCATTGAAACGCGCCAAGAACAAAAAGAGGGATGATTCTCTCCCTTTTGTTTCATTAACAACCAATGAACTTTCTCCTGTAATTTTCTAATATGCTTGGGAACCCATTACGTCTCCAGCAATATGTAGTTATTAATAAAGACACGTGCAATAAGCAATAATTTAGGATATGGTAATGATAATATTAATCATTATTTGAAAAAAATAAATAAAAATGAATGAGATGTGGTCTGAGTATTGTAGTGAGATGTGGTCTGAGTATTGTAGTGAGATGTGGTTTGAGTATTGTAGCGAGATGTGGTTTGAGTATTGTAGTGGGGATTTTAGCTGTCCAGGAAAGCCTAGATGGAGAAACACCCCTCTTTAATCAACATGCTAAAAGCTTCAGGCTATGGGTTTAGTGTCTCCATCACACCTCCTGTCTCACGATTTACATGCAGAGCAAAGCACTCAATTTCTGGAATATATCTCTTTTAATAATGTCAGAGCAGGACCCCTGAGAACAGTTCATAGGGAAAAGAGTTTTTAAATGGTAAAAAAGTGAAATGCCAGATAATACAGATAGTAGCAGAATATCAACCTAGCTGTCAGACAATTTAGATCAAGGCTATTCATTCACGGTCCTTAAGGTCTGAGTCCTGCTGATTTTCCAGCCCTCCTTTACCTGTGAGCCAGGTGTAAACCCTGCAGCCAATCCAAGGTCAGTAATTATTAGACTAACTACTTGGGAGAACCAAAAACAAGGCCTGGATTTGGAATCGAGGGCAGGATTTGAAGTCCTGATGTAGATGGTTGTTTTCTTTCCTTCAGTCAACAGTATTAACATTTCAACATTTTTCTTTCAGTCTATTTTTGCTGTGAATGTGCAGAACAGGAAGCAGAGGAAGCCTGACAGACTTACTGTGATTGCATATTTGTTTGTGTATGCATGTATGCTTGAGTTATTTACCGAGTCAAATTCATGCTCTATTTAGCTGCAAAATGAACACACACACTTATATTTGGCTGTCATTGGCGAGTGTGTGCATTAATTTGCATGCCCTGATAATTTTAGTTTATCTGTATGGAAAAGATTCTTTTCATAAGCACAGTTTTATCTCTTTAATTTGTGGACGCTGAATTAAAGATTCACACTGCAGAGTATAGTACATTCACAGGGTCCCTTTACACCTGTCCCAGTTACGTTTATTAAAATTAATGAATTCAAAGTTTTTTGTCTATATTTTTATCTTCCTAGACCTACTAATTTCTTGTATACCCTTTTAATA
Organism: Gnathonemus echidnorhynchus; assembly: GCA_026776725.1. Lineage (NCBI taxonomy): Eukaryota > Metazoa > Chordata > Actinopteri > Osteoglossiformes > Mormyridae > Gnathonemus > Gnathonemus echidnorhynchus. The sequence goes on along the minus strand of JAODJU010000050.1, from coordinate 7,153,877 downwards.
AGCGGTTTCCTGTTGGCAAATTTTATAAACAGATGCGTAATTATACTTCATCAAGTTGTTAAACCGGTAATACTTAGTGACACTAGTAGAACTTGGAAAGATACTTGGCTGTACTGGGATTTGTGGTTCTATCTCTGTGGGCAAAGGCATTTGAAATTTAAAGAGGCAACTTACCATTGCAGCCATTTTCCAGCATACAGCCTGTGACAATGCTTTGCTTTAATCTCAAAATCGGTGCTGAATGGGATAAAATCCTCAAATGACCTCTAGCAGAGGATACTGTCATTGCATCTGGAGATGGATGTGTGGGTCTTTTCTTTGCATTTGAATTCAGCTCCAAAGACACTGCTGGTTACTATACAGTACATCAGTTTATCTGTGAGTGATGCAGCATGGGTGAAAATCTGAGAAAGATTAACAAATAGAGCTGTGCATTTTTGTCTATTTCATGAAGGTAACTTAGTCATTGCTCTGGTGAATTCTTCTGTTTCATTTTGCTGAACTGATCTTCTATCCGTAGGTCTTTTTGAAAATGTCTCACAGTTTGCTGACAAGAACTGTCTCTGGTTTTGTGCTGCTGTCCCTCTTGATCACATCCTCCTTGGCAGAGAAAAATACTTTAACGTCACTAAATTTAACAGTCGCAATTGAACTGGAAAGTAAATTAGCTATTAAATTGAAGTGTGACACATTGGAAGCTTTCATGAGATAAAAAAAAGAAACTGGCTTGTATGAATATGGTCATAGAGGACGTGTAACTGTATCCCTCATGTCATGCCTTTACAGGCACACATGCTTTATTCTTTGAGGGTTCAGGTGTTGTGTTCAATTGTTCTTTTGTCTGTGGCCAGCAGCGCCCCCTACAGTGTGTCTGTGAGTCTGCGTGTCCAACCACACAGGTGGTGCTTGCAGTCACCGAGTTCGTCATCGTTAGCCTGGAGAAGCGGTTTGTGGAGAACCCGCCCGTGGACCTGGCCGCCGTGTACGGTGACATGTCCCCCTCCACCCCACTGGTGTTCATCCTCAGCACCGGCTCCGACCCCATGGGGGCTTTCCAGAGGTTTGCCAAAGAGAAAGACTACCTGCACAGGTGAAATTTGATCATTGATGCTTCAGTCTGTTTTCTATTGTCTGGTCATCCTTGACACACCAATTAGCAGTAAAGAATGAGAACTACTTCAAGGAAGTATGATTTATTTGATAAAGAGAAAATTATCGCCAAGGGTGTAGATTTGGTGCGGATTCTAGAGAAGCATGACTACCCAAATTACGGGAGTACCATGTATATTTAGGGGCCGGAGAATATGGGGCCGATTTGGCCCCTACCTCTCTAAAAGCCAAATCTGCACACTTGATTATAGCTCAACATCGAAGGCTTCCATGACTTTTGTGTCTCTCCTGCTTTCCAGAGTAGAGTCTATATCCTTAGGTCAAGGGCAGGGCCCCATAGCAGAGAAGATGATCCGCGAGGGGATGAAGACGGGCAGTTGGATCTTCCTGCAGAACTGCCATCTTGCAGTTTCCTGGATGCTGGCAATGGAAGAACTCATTAAGAGCTTCACAGAGCCTGGTAGGTCTGTCTCATGATCTAGCCCCATGCTCTTTCATCACAGAGCTTACCCAGTCATCCCTGGGACAGATACAACATGCATCTTTCATCAGCCAGAATATACATTTTTCTACATTTTACAATATATGTAAATAATAAACTGAGAAAAATATTGCAGTTATTTCCTCTAGTACAGTGTTTCCCAATCCGGTCCTCGGGGACTCAAAGTCAGACAGTCCACATTTTTGCTCCCTCCCAGCTCTCTGCCAGACAGCCCATATTTTTGCTCCCTCCCAGCTCCCTGCCAGACAGACCACATTTTTGCTCCCTCCCAGCTCCCTGCCAGACAGACCACATTTTTGCTCCCTCCCAGGTAGGAGGGACTGTCTGTGGGTCCCCGAGGACTGGATTGGGAAATACTGCTCTAGTGTAATTATGAGGATCCAAATTGGCATTCTGCAACGATCTGCCCTTCCTGCTTGTATAGAAATGTTAAATTATTCTCTGTGTGTTAGGTCTAAATTAGAGAGCTTGCCTTCAATGTGCATAGTTAGGGGAAAAAAAAACTTTGTGGGAGTTAAGTTCTCTGTGCGTGAGAGGTTAGGTACAGGGGAGTATTTTTAGAAAATATTAATCAGGGATGGGGAAATTGAATCAAATCCAGTTTATTAGAGATTCTCTGCAGTTTTCCTTACCTGCTTTAAACTGGTTTTGTTTTGATTCTCTTTGCAGGCTTCGGGACATTTTGTGTTTATTTTTTGACTGTATATAGAACTGGGGCACAAAAATTAATGGCTTCTCATGCATCGAATGCTTTGAACTCACTGATTTAACATTCCCAACCTGTGCATCTCTGTGTGGTAACGCACAAACGTTTTTCAGATATGGCCAAGCCCGTTCCATTCTCTCTCTTCAGATACCATCATCCATGAAAATTTCCGGCTGTTTTTGAGTTCCATGCCGACAAAAGTCTTCCCTGTTACTGTCCTGCAGAACTCAGTGAAGGTGACGTTCTGTGCATTCGTGCCTCATCGCGCCGTCATACTGGGTGTTATGCTTTCATGATATTAAGCCGCTCATGGGGGGGGGGGGGGGCAACGCTACGTGAATGATGTCATGAGTAAAGATGTCAGAGTAAAGAGCTGCTGATGCTTGGAGATTAGTTTACCAGCTGACAGCCTAGTAAGGAATGTCTTCTAACACCAGTATATCTCATGTCTCATGATGCATTATACTGCATCAGACTAAACGGCATTTCCAGTGAAGCACGTTAAGGTATCAGGGATATACAGACAGGGCAGAGAATCTGCTGCTTGCACAGCCTCTCAGATACAGGGAAGTACAGTTTTTGCTGTAAATTCATTCTTTATCCAATTACAGTACGTTGCATATGTGCCAGATCACATTAATTCCAATATGACATGCTGTAGCCTGCAGCCAGTGTGATGTCGTGCTGTTACACTGCAGTCAGTGTGATGTCGTGGTGTTACATTCTCTGGGATTTTTCCTGATGTATTTAGGCTTCGGAAGGTTTTGTTTGCCTCTTGACTTACAGGCAGTCGCCGGGTTAAGAATGTCCTACTCACGGACAGCATGTATTGTATTATTATTTTTCCGACTACCTACAAATCCGACTATGACTTAAAGACAGACTGAGGGAATGGATCTTGTTCGCTTGTACATGTAAATAAGCACAGAGCATATATGATCACAGAATAGCATCCAGACATGACCTTTTTACCTTGTAACTGACACTTTTCAGTAAGTCTGATCTTTTTTTTAGCCTGTTATTCCCAAAGAAAGGGACTGAGAAACAAACAACCTGCAGTGCTGTCTGGCCCCCGCCTGAACGCCTCTCACTGTCCCCCCGAAGGTGACCAATGAGCCGCCTAAAGGTCTTCGTGCCAACGTGAGAAGGGCCTTCACAGAGGTCACTGGTGGCTTCTTTGAGGAGCACATGTTGGCTAGGCAGTGGAGGAAGATCGTCTTTGGCATGTGCTTCTTCCACGCAGTCATACAGGTGCCCCCCCGTCTTCACTCACCCTCACACGACTCAGCGACTCTGTCATTTGAATCAACGGCTCTCTGTTTTATGAAAGATTCAGGTCAGTGTTGAATTTCCTAATTTAGAGCCACAGGATCGTTCAGATCCTGAAAGTAAAAATTCAAACCAAGATTTTGTTTCAACCGACCAGTTGAGTATAAAGTGTCAGTCACAGAGTACTGAATTGGTTGGTTGAAACAAAATCTTGGTCTGGATTTTTACTTTCTGGACCTGGAATGTCCACCTTCGCTTTGTTTTTTTAAGACTTTCTTTGTGTCTTTGTGAAATGGTCCCTTAGCAACAGTAGAATTTCTGTTTGTTTTCCTGCACATCCTGTGTATATGTTGCCCTTGTGTAGAGAAAGCCGCTTTATCAATGCTGACGTCTATGTGAAGGCCAGTTCTCTTTGCTCAGCCTTCATCCCCAACCGCTGCCTGCATGCATCTCTCAAGGGGGCGGCCCGTCACGACTGACACAACAGCCCTTTGTCTCCTGTCCTTCCTCATCACTGCAGGAGCGTAAGAAGTTCGGCCCCCTGGGCTGGAACATTCGCTATGAGTTCAGTGACAGTGACAGGGAGTGTGCTCTGCTGAACCTCAACCTCTACTGCCAGACAGGAAGCATACCCTGGGATGCCCTCATCTACATAACAGGTGCGACAGCGGCATGACTGCTGCAGTACTGATTCCTGCCACAAGAGCCGCGCTGTGTTCTCCACCCACAGTAGTCAGCAGTGCACAAAATTCAGATGGTCTCTGAATACAAATGCAGGCCAACAATGTATCAATGTTATGGAGGATGGTGAAATCTCTAGCTGGAACAAATTAATTTTGCTGGATCTCACCTGTATTACAAACCCACGATTAGGCTTACCATTTAATTGATTGTTTTAGAGTGCGATTTAATTGGATATTCAAAAGAATTGACTGACTTTTGGCAGTTCCAGTTCTGCTTATAGTCAAGTCTTAAGTGTCAGTCTGGTAACTCCCTGGATAAAAATGACTGTGCATGCTCGAAAAATTATGATTTGAAAACTTGTCACAAAAAGTCAAAATTAGCACAATGAGATATATCCTAGACTAAACTGAGAAGGATACCATCACACAGAATTGTGCAGTTATATAAAAATAAAAATTAAGTGACTTTATTAAGGATTTTGTTATTTTTCCTTATTTCGTTGATATAATTTGCGTGTTACAGCCACGTGAGACAAAAGGAGACTGGGACTGAGAGCTGTTAGCATTCTCGGGTCGGGCTATACCTATGCAGCCCGTGCCCCATTAAGAGGCTGTCAGGGAGAGTATCAGAACTACCCGGGCTGCTCTCCCCCCGCGCTCACGCTTGAAGGAAATCAAATTGATGTGCAGCGGCCCGTTTTGTAGATGCAAAAAACAGGACGTGCTTATTAAACACGGTGAATGGGCTATCAGCCCCTCATACTCTGCACCATCACCTACGTGCTTATTAAACACGGTG
>JAODJU010000050.1:7137064-7148708 GCA_026776725.1 Gnathonemus echidnorhynchus | reverse complement strand
CTACGTGCTTATTAAACACGGTGAATGGGCTATCAGCCCCTCATACTCTGCACCATCACCTACGTGCTTATTAAACATGGTAAATGGGCTATCAGCCTCTCATACTCTGCACCATCACCTGCTCCCCTTTTTCCAGAAAACTCGGATTACCAGAAAGTGCAGAATTACGGTTCTCAGTATTTGGTCCTCGTATTCTATGTATAGTACAGAACATACGGTACTCATATTTATTATGGTATAACCAGAGGCGGCTGATGAATAAAAAAAAATTTGAGGTAAGAAGATAATACATTTTACAATGTAACAATAGTGATTTTTTTCCAAAGAAGAAAGAAAATGTGTTTTTAAATTAAAATAATACTATAATAATGAGTTATTTCAGAGTTACTTGTTTCATAATTAAATCTCAAAAATAAGAGATATTACTTCTATCTCTATGGACCAGCCGCCTCTGGCTGTAATGGATAATCTTATACTGGTTTAATATTTAGCTTATTCATTTGTTTGGTAATACTCGATGGTGCACAAATTCTTAGTAATAACTCAGTTACTACTGAAGTACAAATCATGAAAAAACTTGAGATGATGCGTCACGATTCATTAATGATGAACAAACATGACAGCAGTATTTCACTTGTGCTATTTGTGACTTGTTCCTTCAGTAGTTTATAAAGGTTTGCAGAAATAACAGGTATAGTAACAAATATAAGAACCGCTTGGGATGGAAGATGCATCACGATTCATTAATGATGAATTAACATGAGATTAGTAGGTAACTTAAGACTTAGCTTTTGGTTAATTAATACATAAGTAATAGCATAATACTATATTACTTTTTACACCGTCAAGTAAAGTATTACATTTGTTTTTACAGCATTTAATGAATACCCAACACAATATTTTTAAAGTTGCTTTTAGAGAAAAGAGTGCTACACTATACTGAACTCCACCCCTGGAGCAACCATGGTCCTGCCTGAACTCCCCCCTGAGGGACCATGGTCCTGCCTGAACTCCCCCCTGAGGGACCATGGTCCTGCCTGAGTTCCTGTCAGTTCTGATCACTGACTCAGTGTGGTCCCCCGGCCTCTGCTGTCCCGCAGGGGAGATCACATACGGGGGCAGAGTGACAGACGCCTGGGACCAGCGCTGTCTTCGCACCATCCTGAAAACCTTCTTCTCGCCAGCCACTCTGGAGGAGTGCTACACTTACTCCCCGTCAGGTATGTGGGGAACAGCAGGGCAAACCTGCCAGACCAGAGGTCAAGTTCAAGGGCGTGACTGCTGGCCTGCAAATTCCAGACCAATCCTAGTCCAACAAATGGAGGTCAGATCGAATTAGACTCTTATTAATCATACCATTTTGATTATTACTAGACAAGGGGTAGGTATTCTTATCCAGAAATGGTGTAAGGGATTTTGCTGTAACTCCCTAATTAGCTTAATAATTAGAGGCCTGATTGGCTGAAGAGTCCTCACCACCTAACTTGTTGGTTGAAACAAAACCTTGGTCTGGATTTTTGCTTACTGGACCTGAACTTTCTCCTTCTGGCCCTCACACTTGGGTCTGAACAGCTGACATAAAGATTATCCCAAAATCCCGCATACACACTGGCCCTTTGTAGATATGATTGCCCACCCCTGGCCATGACTAATGTGCTGTAAGTATTGCACTTATAAAGTTCAAATTGTTTAAAGGTGATTGGATATGCTGGTACTTCACTGGCATGTCTGTCTGCTATAAACTAATCAATAGGTATAAGTAGGTCATGAACCTTCCAGTTCTCAAGTTAAAGCGTTTTTTTTTCACATTGTTACGTCACCTTTTATAAATATTCTTCCGTGAATTAATGCTTGTTAGCTCATCTTCTGTAGACACTCGACAGAAAGTAAATACAGCTCATTAAAAGTGAGAAGGTGTCAGATGCAGACATGTAGGGTGTCCCTGTGAAGTGTTGGGATTATGCACTTTGATTAAAGTCAGTTTGTGGGGGGTTTCAGACTGACGGGGGTGGGGGGGGGGATAGGCACATCAGTGTCGCACAGCCGCATGACGCATTGCAGTGCTTGTCTTTGAATATTTCTAATATTTGATGTGATTTGTGGGATGGACCGAGAAAAGCCGTGATTTCTTTGGTGACATTTTCTCCCGCTTGCTCCCCCCGTTCCCGCGGGCGGTTTGCTCTGGCTTACCAGCTTAATTAACAGGGGCTACAGAAGAATGGACTCTCCACCAGCACCTCATCTAAACTGGCTTTTTGGCTTTTTTGCTGGAATGGAATATGTGTTTATATCAGTGATTAAACTCTGCCACTGTTGTCCTCCTGGGCCAAAGACACGACCAATGATATGCAGCTGATTGTACTGAATCTAGACCTCACAGTATGTTCTTTGTTGTGTTTTACTGACATATAGAATTTAAGTTGGAGCTTGTTTTTGATGACATAAAGCTTCTGTAGTATTCCAGTTTGTATGACTCACTTATGAATGATTCATATAATACATCTGGATGAGACGTATTTAATTAGCTCGTCAGCCGCTCGCAGGATTACACAGTATTATGCAGGCTTACGTGTTCGAAGCTTTAAACTTTATTGGTGTTTTGATTGTAAGAAGTGGCTTTATGATCCCAACTGATGCGACAGCAAGTGAGTCACAGTCAGTCACATTTCACTGATCAGCTGCTGGGCTACATAAAATTCCAGAGCTGAAACATTTGGGCCATTTGCCTCAATCGTACGTCATTTTGGGGAAATGATCAATGTAAATATGTGATTCATAAGTAGCTTATGCATTGAAATCATAAATCCGGAAGCGGGTTTAAACCCCAGGTGCAGGCGGTAAAGAAAGCGCCGCGAGCCAACCGCGCACTGGCGCCGAGCCACTACCTCGTCTGTCACACGGCCATCTGAGTCTGTGCATCCCACTGGAGCTGCAGCCCATTCCCTTGGCATCGCGGTGCCTCAAATAATTACGCAGTGACAATTACACTTGATCAGTCATGAGCTAAGGACCCCAAAACCTTACCATGTTCAGCCCTCCGTTACAATTACTCGTGTTCAGCAAAAGGAAAATTTACCCTGCAGCAGAAGATTATTATTATTATTATTATTATTATTATTATTATAAAGGTGTGAATGGCCTCAGATTCAGGGGTAGTAAGGTACCAATTAAAAAGCACAGCATTAAGTGGCTGATGTACTACTGAATGCTTACACTCTTTTGGTCTCAGAAGTACTATGCATGCAGAGGACTGGTGAAGCAAGCATAGTTTGTGACTTTGACGGTGAACAAGGCCTGAACTCAATTAATTAACAGTGACATGCATTGAGCATCAGTACACAAGCTAAGCTTTCCTTTTTTCCCCATACGGTATGCCAAACCTGATTGTGAAATACTTCAAATGTACCCTATGGTGAGGATTGTAGCTTAGGTTGAGTAGGCACTGGAAAATACCCCCTCCAGAATTATGTGGCACCCCCTAGAGGACACACGACAGACATGCCATTGCCTGTGGTATAAACTGTAGGTAACATAAGCTGCGCTGCAGTTCAAGGTCGGTTTAACGCAGCATTTGACCCAGCTGAGGACAATTTGTGTGACAATTGAACAGCAAATAAAGGGAGCTTGGAACCTGACAGCAATTCAAAACCCTTCAAACTGGTCTGTAATCAAACAGATTTTATGTCACTAGAGGGGCGGAGCCAGATCTTATACAATGGGGTGGCCAGACCAGACCCAATGATTTCATTGATTTTCAGTGGGTCTGCCAGTTCTGGTTTACAGAATTAAATACTCCAGCTTTCATTTTTATTTTTTTGATGAAGTATGGCATAAAAGGTGGCCACGTATTTTCATTGTATTTATTTATTTATTTATTTATTTATTGGGGGGGGCATGGCCTGTGTCACCAATAATGGTGTTTTATTTAAATATCAGAAGACCAGCACCGATACGTGACATCACAGCTTTTTGTGGGTATGACACTGCAAAACAGGGTAACAGGTCATTCTGTTTAAGGGAAGAGTCAGCATACTTATTAAATGATATGTTTAAAGTGATTACATAATAAGTGCCTTTCTCTGCTTGTGGCAGGGATATATTTTGCCCCTGAGGCAGACAGTCTGAGCGATTACAGAGCATACATCGAGAACCTGCCCTTGATCGATGACCCAGAGATCTTTGGGATGCATGAAAACGCCAATTTGGCATTCCAGGTTTCTCACCGTCACTTCCGTCGGCTCGCAACCAATCAGCACTTTCCCTCTGTTATCGCGACTCCATTGGCCGACGTGTCTGGGAATCATGAGCATTTATCACCTGATTAGTTGTCTAGTACTGGTAGCAGCAGAGACGGAGAAGCCAACAATTTACTGAACGCTCAAAGTTACGCGCTAACGAAACACACGCATTCCACAGCAAACATTACACGGTTCCGACATTTACTATTAACATAAATACATGAATACGCATGTTAATTCACACTATTCAAAGATTCACATGTAACTGCAGAATTAGTCCTGCTGACTAACCTCATGGTGTCACATTATGTCAGCCAGTTGTGGACAGTAGGTGGCTCAGAACTAATGAAAAAATTGCCCTTGGTGACCCTACACAGGCAATGTGCCGAAACGATGATCACCGTTCATACAACATTGTATTGCTAGAACTAAATCGATTCCATCCATTTTGTTTCAAGTATATAGCTACCTTTAGGTTACCATCTAATATATCCCAGACCTCAGCACACACTGTTTTTACGAGACAGTCAACATTATTCAATTCACATGAAGATGGTTATAATGTTTTGGCTCATTGGTGCATGTACATACATACTGTGTGAATGAGCCCAGTATTAAGTCCTATGGGACCATAGTGGCAGCAATGTTTCTCAGGGGTCAATGAAAGGCAGTACTTGTTCAGACTCTTGTCCCCTCTACCTTCAGCGTCAGGAGACCATGAATCTGATCAGCACCATCCTGGAGGTGCAGCCCAGGTCCACGGCATGCGGTGGCGGGAAGAGCGACGACGAGATGGTGCTCGAGCTTGCAGACTCCATCCTGGAAAAAATTCCCGGTGCGATGAGTAGCGAGACACATTATATGTCTGTATTGTCAGGGATTGACACTATATACCATACCTATATACCATGCCTATATACCATACCTATATACCATACTTTTACTGACTATAAGGTCTCGTAAGATAAGCTTAGCTGACAAAGCCCTCCTTACTGCTCATGCAGAGAAGCTGGACATGGATGCGGCCACAGAGAGCCTGTTCAGCAGGGATGCGAGCGGCCGTCTGGACTCCCTGACCACAGTGCTGGGCCAGGAGGTGGACCGCTTTAACGGCCTGCTTGGGGTGCTCCGGGTGGGTCCCACCCCCGCCCCCGCCCCCGCCCCTGAGATTGCTCAGGACCTCGTCAGACGCACTAGGGATATTGTGATTGCTTGGAAAGTTTCCCCACTAATGTGTGCAAATACTAATTACGGCATAACACATTCATCTATAATGCACTATAGATACCTTTATAAAGCAGTACAAAGCATCCTTAATGCTTATACAGACCATTATAATCCATTATGAAGGTATCTATAGTGCATTACAGATGAGAGCTTCATTGGAGCTTATGAAGTATTATAATCAACACTTGAATGTCCTGTGATTGTCAATAGAAGATGCTGAACTGCTTTATTAATTCTTATACCAACCATTACAGTACATTATAGATGACAGCTTTAAGTGTTACCGGATTTTGGATTCAGGGATTCACAGTACATGTTACACTAAGGTTACTGTAAACTATTGCAATCACACACGATCCAGCTACCTAGAATATTGGAATATTGGAGTTTTTTGTCGCGTTTTTCCTTGGCCACTGTGAGCTGATGCCCTTTCTGTGTCCCACACAGTCCTCCCTGGTCACTTTACAGAAGGCCATAGCCGGACTGGTGGTCATGTCAGAGGAGATGGAACGCATCTACCACAGCTTCCTGAATAACCAGGTGCCGGCCCATTGGGCCAGTGCCGCATACCCCTCCCTGAAGCCCCTGGGCAGCTGGGTGAAGGACCTCACCCTCAGGACGTCCTTCATGCATGTGAGACACTTTCGCCTCTCAGTCTACGTCCCCTGACACTCTAATCCTGGTGAACTTTGCTCAACTCTCCTTTCGATTTTTGTTTTGCTAACAACCTAACAATTTGCCACTGCATCACTATCAGACTTATTTAAAACTCCACCCCCTCACCAATCACCTATCTTCATTGTCGGTGCGACTGCCGCACCATATCCGTAAACAGGAATCACTCACAGAGAACCAACATGGCTCCCCCTCATTGTGTTCCCACTCACACTCTCAGAGAACCAAGATGGCTACCCCTCATTCCGTTTCCTCCCCCCTTTTAAATCCCCTGACACAGGTGAGTCACATCTTCCCATTAATCATACCTTGCCCTCCCAAGTCAACTCTAATTACCTCACCGCGCCAAGACAGCAAAGCCACTCCATCACGGCATGGCTACGTTCACATTACAAGCCTCATTGTTCAATTCCGATTTGTTTTGCTCAGATCAGAATCACCTACCTTGATGGCTCACATTCAAAACTACAAGTGACCTGTATCTAACTGCAATGTTAATGCATCTGTCCTCTGAAACGGCATGCATGTTCACATTGATATGTTTTTGCATGAGACATCTGCGTCACCAACAAAAAAAACGTGCTGGCTGATGATGGCGGCCCTCAGCTGGTGTGTGTAGGCAAAAAAAAAAATGCATCAATTCCCATCTGACGTTTCACATTCATGTCGCATGGGCCATGAATTGGATACATATCTGATATGGGACCACATATGAAAGTGACTGAGATCGGATTTGAAAAAGTTGCCCACATCAGATCTGTGTCACATTCACGCACAAAATCAGATTGGCTTCACTTCAGCTTTGTAATGTGAACGCAGCCAGTGTTCCTCCCAAGTCTTCAAGCTTCTCTTCATGTGGTTCTCCTTGAAAAAGGGGGAAGCAGGCTAGCAGAAAGAAGGAAGATTCAAACTCAATGAAAAATTGTCTGCCCTAATAAATGGGGACAGGTGTAAATGAGTGAAATCTTTGATCTTTTGCCCTTTTCAAAATTTTCAAAATAGAAAAAAAATCTGTTTTGCGCCCGACTCATTTAAAAGGCCGTAACTCGAGAATATCATGACAAATTTGCACAAAATTTACATCTCCTGAAAGGTTTCTTTATTCGGCACATATTCCAAATTCAGCTCTCTTGGAAAAAGCCCTCCATCTAATTTTTTTATTTTTAAATCAAAGGAGTAAAAATGGCAATAACTCCCTGATGGTACGGCCTACAGAGGTGAAGCCTTGGTGCTGGAAAGCTCTCTTGACACCTGAAAACTTTCCTGTTGGGTCCCTGTTAAAGTTTCAATTCCACATTTTTTTTTTATGAATATTCGAAACCAGCAGTTCTTAAAAAGAAGTGAGACTTTCTTGTGAGAAGCGTAGCCCTGCGGGTTCACTTCGCAGGGGAGAAACCCTCTCACACACACACTATAATATTATTTTCTTTGTTGAGGTCTTAAAAAATGTATTTTAAAGTATTGAATTTCATTTTAAAATCCGAGCAGCAACCTTGCAGGAGTGTGTTCTGTTTACTAATGGTCTCATAGATCTTGTCTACGGTGCATTAATCCTTGAAGAGAAAATTCCATTTGTTTGTCTTTGTTAGAGAAAGAATGTGGGGGAAAAACAGAGAGGAGCAGCTGTGAATTCATTATTTGTTAAAGAGCTTTGTGCTTCCCATAGTTTCCCCTGGGAAATACATGAAGGAGCTGCCTCAGCTTCTGATGTTCATTGTGATGCTTGCATTTATGTCTACAAGACCAAGCACTTAGCTGGAGGAGCAGAGCAGTGCGGTCCCGCTGCCCTCCAGGAGAAGTTAGCATGCATTTGTACTGGTCTCGGTCTCCTGAATGAAGCTGAAGCTGTCGTTCCCAGTGGCCGGCCTAGCGACCTTGCTCGGTCTCCTGAATGAAGTTGAAGCTGTCGTTCCCAGTGGTTGGCCTAGCGACCTTGCTCGGTCTCCTGAATGACCCTGAAGCTGTCGTTCCCAGTGGCCGGCCTAGCGACCTTGCTCGGTCTCCTGAATGACCCTGAAGCTGTCGTTCCCAGTGGCCGGCCTAGCGAACGGTGCCGCTCTCTGTTCTCACACAGTCTGGATGAGCATCTACAGCTTGTTTGATCATGAACGATGATGTTCATGCACAGTCGGCGATAAACAAGGTCAAGGTTTCGGGAGAAAACTTTTATTTTTTAATTTTTCTGGAACTGATCCTTTACAAAAGGGCTGGCCAAGCCGTCTCCTGCAGATCTACCACCCCGCAGAGCTTAGCTGTGGCCCTAATTTAACACAACTGACACAGATAAACAAACTGTTCAGTGACATCTCAGTATTAGAGCCAGCTACTGAAGGACCTGATTGTTTTTATCAGCTGTGAGGAGGTTCAGTTCCAGAAAGTAAAAGTCCAGACCAAGATTTTGTTACAACCAACCAGTTGACTATAGTTACAGAGTGCTCAACTGGTTGGCTGGAACAAAGTCATGGTCTGGATTTTTCTTTTCTGAACCTGAACTATCCACCTCTGCAGGCGTGTTAGATCAGGGCAGCACCTACGCTCTCCAGGGTGGTAGATCGGCGGGGTGAGGGTGCGGCAGCCCTGCTTTACAAAGTCAATCTGTATCTGATCCATAAAAAGTGATGCATGACAATAAAGTATGAAAACATATCTAAAGTCTTCCTTAATGCTGCATTGTCCTCTGTCTCCTTTCAGAGCTGGATTACTCGAGGACCACCCAAGTCCTTCTGGATATCCGGTTTCTTTTTCCCTCAAGGTTTTCTGACAGGTAGGAGGAAGTCTTCGCTCAGGTTGTTAAAAGAAACAACTTCAAAAAAATCTTCAAACCTTCTTCAAATCAAATCGTTTGCACAAACTATTTTTCATGTTAATATTGCTACCACAAATTACAGGCATATTGCAAAACCACGCCAGGGCGTATAACCTCCCAATCGATGAGCTGAGTTTCCAGTTCAGCGTGATCCCTGTGTACCGCGACCAGTGCGTGGTCAGTGAGGCTCTGAAGATGCTGCCGCTGGGGAGCGAGCTGGACATGGACACAGAGGTGAGTCAGTCACAGTGTGTCGCATATCCACACGGTCAATGACGGGCGCTAATCTGCAGCTACCTGGAACCACACTGTTATAGCCAGGGGTGCAGATAACTGGTACGCAAGTACACATTCACCTTTAAGAACGATACGTGCGACATTCGATTGTTTGTAAAAGCGCAAATGCGTACTTATTTTATGTGCATTTGCGCTGCTATGACTAGAAAACACCTTGCATTTTAACCCAAATACCGCAAATGAAATCGAGTTAGCATATAAAGATTAAAATACATTGTATTTTGTTTTCATGGCTGCGCAAATCGCAACAGGTGGTGATCTGCAGCTACATGAAGCCACGTTGTTCTGGGTTTATTGTCCATCATCCATCCACACGATAAATTACAGGCAGTAATCTGTAGCTACCCGGAACCGCACTGTTCAGGCTTTATAGTACATCACTTATCCACACGCTAGCAAATACTGCCAGAAATGGGTTCAAACAAAGAGCCTTAATTTGCATGCTAAATGCTAGTAATTCAAGCATAATTTGGGTTGGAAACATCAACAACAACGCAGCATGTGTTTCAGACCCAAAAACTTGGTTGTTTTTTGTCACACCTTAATAACTCCACAGCCTGTTGGAGCACATAAACTGTGTTCCTCTGAAATTAATTTTGTTTTTATGATTTGCTCCTCACTCTAATCCATTAATGCTTTATTTGCTGTCAGTGGCAGTGTAAAAATAATTTAGCTCATGTGGAAGGTGGATTTTAATAAGTGGAGAGAAATGGGAAAAATGAAATGTAAGTCATGGTTTGTGGAGCTATTATGTGTCCCTCCACCTGGCAGATGGAATGCAAGCAAGACCTGAAGGGTTTACAAAGAAAATGACATCTGCTCTCTGAGTAATAAAAAGGCAAAACCAAATGTTGTTTTCAGAACTCGATAACTAGGTGGTAGGGTTTTTATCTTTCTTAGTGTGACTTTGAAGTTCGGTAGAATGCTTGCGCAAACAATACGATCATATATCGGTGTTGTCACAACCGTCTGTCCCCCACCTCTAGCTTCCCACTCCTAAAGACGGAGTTCTGGTCCACGGAATTTTCATGGACGCCAGCCGCTGGGATGACGAACACATGGTGATGGAAGATGCTTCGCCGGGGGTCATGAACCCTTTCCTTCCCATGGTTCACTTTGAGCCTCGACAGAATTACGTACCAGACCCGTCCCTTTACCAGGCCCCCCTCTACAAGACCTCAGCCAGGGCGGGCACTCTGTCGACCACCGGTACCATAATCACTGCTGACTGTGTAGTTTTAACCTAGCCCTACCTTATATTTCTGGTTGAATCTTTGTTGTGAATAGTCATGATTATGTCATGATTTTTCCACAGGACACTCAACAAACTTTGTGGTGACGTTGATGCTTCCCTCCAACCGACCCAGTGACTACTGGATCACCAAAGCCTCAGCCTTACTCTGTCAACTCAGCGACTGACTCAGTCAGAGCTCTTCCCACAGCCAGAAGCGTCTTCCTATCCTCCAGTTGGCCTGTCTTCCTGAGCTCCGGGACCGGACTGCGTCTGCGCTCATTTCTTGTTGGAATTCTTTATTCGTATCACCCAGCTTTAATTTAGCACAGCTGTGAAAGTTATGGTTTTTAGTCTCTGGTGGACAGTTGCTGTTAGTCTAGTGAACATAGGTTAAGCCATTTTAGCGGGATTAGCATTTTTTAGCCCTTGATTATAGTTCGCAGGGAAATAGAATTGTGGGTAAAAGAGGGGAATCCTCTAAAATGAATATGTATTTCACATCGCCTATATATTAAAGTGACTCTTTAGTGGAGGAAGCTGTGTGGACTCCCTGCTGCTGTCTGTCCCCAGGGAGGGCTGATGTGGAAGCAGAAGCTCAGAAGGAACAGAACCGCGAGCCGGCATGGCACTCACCTGTTCAGGAAAGACGCACAACGTGTTTCTCTCACACCGACATCATCAGGGAAGCCTGAGATGTTGCTGAGTTCAGGGCATATTGTCACCATTGGATAAAAACCTCGTTTGTCCACTTTAAGGAGATTGTGACTTTTTACTATACATGGAATACGCCCATTCATCTCTGTCTGCTGATAGTGTTTACCTCTAATTAACCAATGAAAAGATCTTTAATGAAGTCAAATATTTAACTAGTATTTATGTTTGGACAAGTTAAAGAACAAGGACCATCCCAAACCAACAACCCAACTAGTCTCCCATCCAAACACTGACCAGACCAAATCCTACTTAACTACACACAGAGTACCCAGCCCAAACTTTTTTTTTTTTTTTTTTTTTATTAAACCACTCAGAACGACATCGCTACACATACGCCGAGATATGAAGGCGGTACAGGGAGGCAGGGCCAGGGCCGGGGACAAGCCCACAGCCCAGGACCCCGCTCACAGGGTGCAGCTGTCTTCATCATGTGGCCGTGGCTTTAATAAAAAG
>JAODJU010000050.1:7121184-7134307 GCA_026776725.1 Gnathonemus echidnorhynchus | reverse complement strand
TTACCCACCCACCCCCCCCCCCCCCCCCAAAAAAAAAAAAATCCCACCCTTAAAATTCCTCCTATCATATTTGTTGTGGCGCTGGCGCTGTTTTTCTGCAAAAAGCAAAAAGGTGGTTCTTCCTAAGATTTAGGTCTTCTCTCTGAATTCTATGACGTTAACACCTGAGCTAAGGTCATTAAAAGAGTTTACAGGCTGATCAAGAAGAAAATTTCATTAGACTGACGATAATTTGCTCAGGCACTTGATGCAGGGCAGGCTGCTCTCTCCGCTGATTAAAAGCAGGCCGCCTCATGCAAGTTTATGAGGACCCGTCTCGACACATCTGTGTGGGAGATAGCAGGAGATTCTGCGCTAACAAATCAGCCAGTGTCAAGAGAAGGCATCACGTTAGATGTATGAAGAGGAGAAACAGCCGGGGGGAGGGGGGCGGGGAGGGACTGTTCTGTATGTGTGAATGGATTTCAGAGGTCGTTAAATAAGGCTGGGAAGTACACAACTCTGCATTCTACTATGGTCCATAAAGTTAGCTGTGCTCTGTGTGAAGTGCGGCCATACCTTCTGATTTCAAATTAACACTTCAACCGGTATGAAGTCTGTGGAAAGACTTGGAAGTGATCTACATGCCTATGAGAAGAGGTGGTGATGTACAATGGGACAAGACATACAAGGTCTAATATAAGACTTAAAATATATGGCAATGTGAGGCAGACCGAGGCAGACTGAGGCAGACCGAGGCAGACTGAGGCATCGCAGCGATGACGGCGAATGACGAGACGGCTTATTTAGGGGAGAATGATGGCCTTTTATTAAATCCTGAAAAGGACTAACGCAGGCACCCAATCAGCATGGAGCCAAACACAGCAGGGAAACGCAGGGGGCGGATTCTCCCCTTAGCTTCCCCTCTACACGTTGGCGATGAGCACATCTGGAAGTGAGCCACCCGCTGGACCGTCAGGCAGACACACGGTGGGTGATTCACACAATGCTGAAGACACGCCAGGATTGGACATACAGTACAAGCCACACATACACGTTACAATTGGGAAATACAAGTATTAAATATAGCAATACAAGTGGCTATTTACAATTGCCGGCCATCATATAATGGTCAGTATAAGCCATTATAATGCATTATGAAGGTATTTATAGTATATAATAGATGAGACCTTCATAGAGCATAATGCATAATTAACATGCCTATAATGTGTTATGCCTTTTTATAGATTGTTATAGCCGTGTGTATAATACTTTATGAAGGCATTATAATGCATTATACTGTACATGACTGCTTTAAGTAAAGTGTTACCTCTTTTTCCTTCAGTCCCTTATAACCGTAATACTCTATCAGTCGGTAAGCCATCTAAACATAAGTAGATCATTAAATTATTATAGTACTTCACAAGGCTGCACTAGTTACCTAGTTGTGACCTTACAGACCATACTGACCTCGGTCATTTGCTGATGTGACTCACCTCTTGACCACATCACATTTAATTTATTTGAATATCATAAATGTACAGCAATACGATCTTTAAATGCAGACACAAGAGGAATTTTGCTGAGGCCTTTTTTTTAATCAACTTGAAATTATTCTCTCTCTTGATGCCTGTCATGGCAGAGTTGCTCTGGATGCTAAATAGCTCGTTTTCATTTTATTATTCCGAGAGGAAATTTGGCAAAGATGTATCATTTGCCCGAACACAGTGTATCAGAGCCCACTATCATTATCAAAGGCCTCACGCTGAGCTGAGGACGTCCAGCAGGGGTGGAATGTCAAGAGATCTGGGCTCCCTACTTAGACCTCAGTGAGGCAGGAAAGGCCACCGTCATTATAATCAGCATAGTGATGCAGCGTACCTCAGGCCAACCAGAAAATGCTGTACAGTTAAGTCTGCTACAGAACAAATTAATCAAATTAATTAGTATATGAACCTTCATGAATCAACAAACAATAGCAACAAATACAGTGGAAACAAGAACACAGAATTAGCATAAAGAAATTTTAATAAAAGCAACGTAATTCGAATTTTAAAGTATTTATTCTTCTAGTCGTGTGGTGGTAGAGTAAAATCGATGACAGACGACCAAGAGAAAATAGAAAAGAGATTTATGTAACTATAATGCATTTCAAAAATGACCAGCTTGTAGCTGAAGTATTTTGGGGTTAATAAATAAGAGCCGTATCCATCATCGTTCTGTGGGGGAATTAAAGAGAATTACAGTGAAGGGGTAAATTCTCTGTCTGCTGGCAAGGCAGGGTCCCTGAGCGCACACTGAGAGCCTCGAGTGGGATATGGGCCCAGCGTGTCTCAGCTGCAAACAGGGACAGCAGGGGGACAAATTCTCACATTAATGTTTTTTTGCCTATATACTATGTCTGGGTCTCTCTTGTCAAACTGGAGGGCAGAGATTTGCACAGACTGAATGACGGAGAACCAGTGACATGACGGAGAACCAGTAACATGACGGAGAACCAGTGACATGACGGAGAACCAGTGACAGCTTCTCCAAAATGCAGTTTTCTGACATTCAGATCCAGACACCAAAATCACCGGTAGTGACAGAGCAAAATTGGAACTTCAGGTGTCAAGGTTTATGTGTTTCCATGGACCACAGAATGTAAAGGAAACTATTTTAAAGAAATCTACTGGATGTGTTTTACCTTGTATAATCAGGCAAGCATTCATTCAGGATCTTGCGTAATGCATAACACCTCAGTAAAATGACTCAGCACAAACCATATAAAATCCACAATAACACACATATAATTATAACCATCAAAATTATTATGGCTGTATTTTTGACAGTATATTTCAATTTAGTTTTATTCTTTGCGTTTTCATATTTGTGTCGTTTTTCAGATTGGTCTACCTGTGTTCACTCTAGATTCGTGAAGAAAACATCAGTAAAGCTCTTACGGCATGGCATTAGGTTTGAACATGTCATGGTCTATAAGGACACATTTATGAGACACTGCACAAATTCAAAAATTAATTTTATTTATCAATAAATAAAATACCAATAAAACCAAAATTTAGTCTCAAACAAAACAAAACAGACAGACTTTAGAGATAGGATGGTTTACGCACTTGAAGCCAGTTAGATCTATGCTATCCAATCATGCACAATTACAGTCAAGACTAACTTCTTCTTCTGATAGGATCAGTTTCAAATTTGTCTCTTCCTGACAATTTTTTTAATTGACAAAAGTATCGGTACCTTTCTTTATAGTTTTTGAGTTAATAAATTAATCTTAATTTAATTATTTATAGTCGCATTTTCATCAGTTAAAAATCTCTGTTGATGAATAATTTTCATCATAGCTTTGCCACCAAAATTAACACTGATGGCCATAATTTGTAATTATGATGGATATTTATAATCAGCTAGTATATCGTGACAAGAATTGCAGTATATTGTTTTCCCGTAATTAAAAACCTCGGCTGAAATGTCAGGTCAAAAAATTGCTTTGAACTTGTAACAAAGATATTCCATAGTAATATTTAGTTTAAGGAAATGTATTTATAAAGTGAAATAATTGTTTCATAAGTTCAAATCTTAAGCTCAGTTAGGTTTGAGGGACTAGCTGTTGGTGGTGGTTGTCGACATATGGAGACCCTTGTCACAAGGCCAAACCATGGCTGTCCTTTTGCTCTCCTGGTGACGGACACTATTTAACACCATAGAGGTAAAAAGATAAGAGCCTAGTCTGGACCTTAGACTGAACTATGTCCAAATACCCAGTCAAGGACAGGATTGACGGCAAAGATAGGCCATACGATTTTTGGTTATTGTTCAGTCATGTGACATGGTTGACGTCATATGGGGACTGCAATAATTATCATTGGGATTTTCAGGACCAACATTCTACACAAGCAAAGAAGACACCTGGGGCCCATAAATCATACATCTCCCCCCACTAAGGCAGGAAGGGATGTGTGGGAGGCGTTTGTGGCGTCCTTCTGACGATCCAATATGTTGAGATGAGAGCACCTACTGCCAAACCATGTGTAAACAGATGGGAACAACCCCGGGGAAGGACTTCCCTCGTTACTTAGCTCCACCTCTTCACGTTGGTGTGATGAGAACATCTGGAACTGAGCCAGCTGAAGGAATTGATCAATCGTAACTGTTTCAACTTTTATCAAATACTGTAATTTCTGTACATTTATGTTTTTTTTAAATGAAACAGGTAAAAACCACACAAAATGCATAGATACATGCAGCGGCAACGTACGAATCAATTTAGGTAGGCACGCACCTACCCGGAAAAGTGTAATTATTAGTATAAATTAATTATTCAGTCAACCAATAACATGTCTATATTAACTGTACGAGTTGTCACGTCGTGATATTCATGACTCACATCAGCAGTAAACAGGTTTAGCTATCTTTTGTTTACCAAGCCACCTAGCCAAGTAAATGTGCCACTGAAATTGTTTCTGTGTTGTCCCACAGACATACACTGCGTCAGGCTAAAATTGTCATGATATATCATAGACATGTGTGCTTGGGTAGCTATGTAATCAATGTGCCAGCACAGACGTACTGTGAGGATGCGTTACGGACTTATGTTAATGTTCGTTAGCTAACGTTAGTCAGCAAGGTAGATGGCCGACCAACTGAGTTTCTAGTTTTGCCTGTACGAGTTACACTGTCCTTCAGTATTTGCTAGCTAGTCACAAACACCAACACAACGCAGCCTTTTCCATCTCCATGTGACACATTGAACACAACTAGCAAACTATTTTCTGACTGCCGTCAACTTGCTAGTCGTCTAGCTAAACACCATAACACTGCAACTGCTTCATTTGATCTTCATTTTGAGATCATTGCTCAATGCACTGCGCCAACCGTGAATAGTTGCTGTTCCGTGGGGTGTTTTTGCCAATTCCTTTATTTGCTTATATGCCTTTTTCTTTCTTCCAGTCTGAGGGTGACGTAGCCAATGTAGTAACTTTACACAAGAAATGGTGCCTACCAAAATTTGGTTTGCATAATGCCCCTGTCCCTGGATACACGCAAGCATTTAATAATGTTTTGATCTAACACTGAAAATTTGCGCAAGAAATAGAACATGTGTATTTTATTATTTGAATTTTCTATAGTGAACAATTAAAAACATTATAATAACACAATGAGATTGATTTACATGGCTTTACAAGCCAGAACATCATATACTTTCAAATTTATGAATTTTATTGTTTTTTTTTTCACATTTTTAAAATGTTTTGCCTGGTACATTTTCTAAAGAAGAAACAAATTATACACATTAAAAAGAAATGAAATAGGCCACAAATCAAAGTCACTTTGCAATGAAATATCGATATCCAGACAACAGAAATACAGGGGAAATACTATACAGGGGATATCTGAAAGAGCAGAACTTCACTACAACAACACAATAATTCTAAGCACAAACATAATAACAGACATTATATTCTTTACAATTAACAATAGGAAAAATACATCTCACCTAACTGCATTTTGTACTTGAATGAAAAAGACACATTAGAAATAGCAGATACATCTGCAGGGCATTTGAATCAACCTGGAACTCAAAGCTACAGAGAATGTAACTCAATTACATTTTCTATTTCTCACAGTATATATGTATTTAGAATTTAAAAAACACCGGATGTGGAGGTGTACTGTCACTACACAGCATTTACACTACAAGGACCGATTGACTAATTAGCAATGAGTATTTTGTCCATAATCACTTGGATCTTGAGGCATTTTTTTTTTTACAGCTGAATGGTTTCCAAACGTTAATCTTCATCTTGAAATTCCAAATTACTCATGATGAAAAGTAACATCATTTGCTTTACAGATAAATGCTGAGCATAGTATATACTCAATGCGCTACTGAGGTGTGTATATACATAATAAACAATAGTAATATGTGATTAAAGTGCATATTACATCAATCCTTGAGAAGTACGTGGATAGAAAGCTTGCCTATGCAGAAACTGCTTTGGTGTAATGTTTTCTGGTTTCATTAACGTGAAACAGGGTTTATGATAAAGATACGTGTAATTGGTTGGAGAGTTCTCTTAACCTTTAACTACAAGTTGTCTTGCAAACTGACTAAGCCTCTGTGTCTGTGATTGGAAGATCGCTGGTTTGAGCCCCGGCCTCACAGAATAGTCACATGTCTGTCAGCCCTTGAGCAAGACCCTTAACCCCCAGCTCCATGGGCGTCGCCGCAAGTGGCTGCCCTTCGCGGCCAAGCTCGCTCTCTCCTACATGTGTGTCTGTGTGTCATGGAGAGCAAGATGGGGTAGGCGATAGGAGAACTTACCCATGGGCATCAATAAAACGTCAAATGTTTATTATTATCATCATCATCATCAATTGACCACCAGCAAACTGAAACTTGTACCCATGATAGCGTCTTCAGCCCAAGGCAGACGTCCAATCTGTGCTACCACACTGATCTACTGCTCTTCAGCCTAGAAAAGACCACTTCCTATATTCTACAAGCGGAAGCCCAGAAACACAAGCCATCCAGAAAACACTAAAAATGTCTTCTAGTGCGATAAAATAATAAACATTTCTCTTCACCCTGCCTTTTGTCAGTCTCCTATTTCTCCTCCTGCTATTTTTGTTTAAAAAACAGCTCATAGAAAACACAACTTCCCATATGTCGACTAATAATTTTTATCAAAATAAACAAAATGAATAAATCCCGTTTTTAATTCTAAGTACAATCACGTAATTTGGAGATATACTGAGTATAAGACATATTTAAAAATATTTGCTTGCAAATTGTGTTGCGAAATGTCATTTTGAGCCTTTTGATTGGAAGGTCAAATACGTTTTTTTCTCTGTATACCTAGAACGTGCACATGATTTGCTTACCAGATTTGGGACCGTTCTGAGATAATGAATATTTGTTCATTAATCAAGGATCATATTTGCCAAAGAGTATGATGTTTGTATTATGATCGTTCATATAGATGAATGTTTTATAAATAGCAACCTGACGATGCATCTACAAAGCAAGTCTAAATAATTCCTCACTACAAAGTTGGTAATTAAATTTAATTTTTAATGCATCTTTTCATTTATGTATCCGTCAATCCTCCCCCAGGAATCCTGAGGTAAACTCTGAGACAGGCAGCACGCGGCAGGGCTACACAGTGGATACACACAATCAGCCCAACTGCATGTCACTGGGCCGCAGAAGGAATCTGGAGAACCTAGAGCACAAGGAGAGCAGGCAAACTCTGGCCACATAGCAGAGAGGGCGATTCAAATCCCATTTCCTCTTAAGCTGGGATCAACATGCCACTCTGCTCGCTTCCTGCAAAATGTAAAGCTGTTTGCACTTTAAACAGCAGTTTCTTCCAACCTAAACATTTATTTTAGCGGAGACGGTATTAAGCTCTGACAGTTGGATTTAAATTCTCGTTTAATTGTCCTTTCAGATTTAATTAACGTACCTGTCAAAATAGTTGTACTATTAGTTGCTCTTTAATGAAATTTTATTTTAGAGTATTTATTCACATGCTTCTTTTTGTAAAATTAACACCTACCAAATGATCAAGATATAAAAACCAGGAATGTATATTTTAAAATATTTATTTACAAAGGAAAGGGACACAGTAGCCAAATTCGCATTGTATTATCAACGTGGTACCTTTGTTCAAATGGGCTTCTCTTAACAACCATATACTTCCTTATTTTTGCAGTGTTTGGTGCCCTGGTACATCCAGTGACTGCAGATCACTGCAATGCAGTGACAGGAATATTTGTCGGTTACTCATCCATCGGATTGCCAAACAGAGACGCGTGATTCATCACTCCAGAGAACATATCTCCACTGCTCTAGAGTCCAGTGGCGGCGTGCTTTACACCACTGCATCCAACACTTTGCACTGCACTTGCTGATGTAAGGCTTGGATGCAGCTGCTCGGCCATGGAAACTCATTCCATGAAGGTCTCTACACACTGTTCTTGAGCTAATCTGAAGGCCACATGAAGTTTGGAGGTCTGTAGTTATTGACTCTACAGTTAGCGACTTCTGCACACTGTGTGCCTCAGCATGCGTTGTCCCCGCTCTGTGATTTTACGTGGCCGACCACTTCATGGCTGAGTTGCTGTGGTTCCCAATTGCTTCCACTTTGTTATAATACCACTAACAGTTGACTGTGGAATCTTTAGTAGTGAGGAAATTTCATGAATGGACATTGCACAGGTGACATCCTATCATGGTACCACACTTGAACTCACTGAGCTCCTGACAGTGACCCATTCTTTCGCAAATGTTTGTAGAAGCAGTCTGCATGCCTAGGTGCTTGATTTTATACACCTGTGGCTGTGGAAGTGATTGGAACACCTGAATTCAATGATTTAGAGGGGTGTCCCAATACTTTTGGCAATACAGTGTATCAGCCAAATCCAACATATTTCTACCTTTGATATTACATAATTATTCCTGCCTGTCAGAGAGGATTATCTGATGCATGGTACTTTAATTTCACAAATATAGTGCAAGTTAATCTGACCATTGATTCAAATCTGGGGTCACAGACCTGAAGACACAAAAAAGTCAATCAAAAAAATCGAATAAATTACCAATATAAAGTAGGTTGAATTTGTCATTACAGAAAAACATTGTCTTTACAGACAAAATGCAATTTCAAAAGATTTCCAGCATTACAAAGCAATGCCCCCACTTCCCTCATCAGGATAAGAAGATAAAAGATAGATTAATGAATGTTTAATGGGATATATATTCTCGCTCAGTGTTCTATACGCTGTCAGATGTATATATTGAAATGCTGCCTTATAATGTTTTCTTATCACAATCCAAAACAGGTTGACACACTCCACACCGTCTGCCACACAATGCAATCTGTCATCTCCCAGCAAGTCATCTCACACAATGATTTTTTCTTTTCCAGCCAAGAATTCCACGATGCCACAGATCTAATACATGAGTTACACAAGGCCCAAGGAGACTCGTCACTGCCATAATGGGGTGAGAGACAGTGCCACCATTGGGCCTGTCCAGCAAGAATAAGGAAGATTGGAACAAAATACAAAACAGGGTTCCTTGTGATTAAAAAGAGACTCCACTGGTACAGCATTGAACTAGCAAGGATGGAGAGACAATACTTCTGGATTTCATCAGTGAGCAAAGGGTATAATCTCTACAGGATGCCTAATATGTTATCTTAAGATGTTAGCCTGCTCAGCCAGTCTCACGTCGTCCATCCCTCCTGCAAATGGCACTTCCTTTCAGGGCTTGAGCACAATGCAGAGAGCAAAAGTTACACCCATTCATTTCCAATGTCCAATGCAGCTTCACAGTGAGGTTAGCGCCTACCCCAGGATGAACAGGGTATGACGCTGGACACTCGGAAAGGGGAGACAGTCTATTGTATCCTATTGGGCAGTGTCTCCCAACCTGCTCCTCAGGGACCCCCAGACAGTCCACGTTTTTGCTCCCCCCCAGACAGTCCACGTTTTTGCTCCCCCCCAGACAGTCCACGTTTTTGCTCCCCCCCCCAGACAGTCCACATTTTTGCTCCCTCTCAGCACCCTACCCGGGGGGCTGTCTGGCAGGGGGTCTCCAAGGACCGGGTTGGGAAGCACTGATATAGGGCATAGAGACCCACGCATGGCCTGTCCGATTCAGACACATTTCACCTAACTGCACGCTTCAGGACCAAGGCAAGAAACCGACATACTCACTTATGCTAAACCCAATTCAGCTTGATTTCTGTAATACTGTAGTATAAAATTACACACAGTTCTGAAATCAATACTCCCTTTTCCTAAAACTAAAATAATTGAAGTGTACTTTCTCAAAAATAAATAAAGTTTTTTTTGCCAGCTTTGCTGTGTTCGGTGTAGGTAGTAAAAGAAAAACGGAAAAAAGGAACAATCTCACAAGATATTTAGTGTCTAATCCATTAATTGCATCGACTGATTTTAGAAAAACTCATAAAAATAACAGAAACATAAAAAGCTTGCAGGAAGCAAACATGTCAAATTAAATATCTATGTAAAGCAAATATGTGTCGTCATAATGTCATCATAATTCATAAAGGTAGTACTATATTATTTAACTAGAAATCTTTCATCTCACAGTAAAACACGTCACTGACATTGGTCATCTGCTACTCATTAAGGTGCTTAGGTATGTGGGGAATGACTGCAGTAAAAATCACACAAATGTGCAACTAGAAACATGATTAAAACACTCATGAGCACCACATTCATTGAGGTAAAAATAAATATATATGCCAGATTTTTAAGTATATAATTTTAATAAGATAATACGATCTTTTCACTTCCTCTCTACCATCTGTTTGCCTTAGCCATTCAGTTTATGTGAAGTCCTTGGAGACGGCCTCAATGAAATTCGGAGCGGACATGAGGATGGTGAAGGTGCAGATGATGGAGAAGACAGAGAAGGCCACCAGGCAGAGGCGGTCCACCACCGCCGCCGCGAACTTCCACTCACTGCTGATGGCGTCGCCCTCGTCCTGGTCCCTGAAGCGCTGGGCGATGTACTGAACCTCCTCCAGGATCTTCGTGATCTCCGGCACATGCTCCCCCAGGGTCCTAATGTGCTCCCTGTTGTGGGGGGGTGAGGTGCTGTTGCGGCCACACACCACGCTCGAATCGGTGCTGGATGGGCAGAAGGGGTTCTCCATGGCATGGTAGCTGAAGTAGATGTTCATGTTGCCGTTGGTGTTGGCCGGCTGGCCGGCCATGGTATTCATCTGAATGCTACTGGCGCTGCCGTGATGCTGGGGGGGGCTGTACTTGTACCCCATTATCTTCTGCTCTTCCCCAGGCTTTTTCATCCGCAGGAACCAGGCACACCAGTTCAGCAGAACAACACGTACCTGAGCATACATAAGACATAGCCTGGTCCCTAATGTAGCATATAATATCCCTAAATAGGAAAAATTCCAATATAATATGTTGATCTACTTAAACAAAATATGGGTCAGGAATGGTTATGTGGAAGGACAGGATTTAAAATTTAAAAAATAATCTAAAACTGAGGGTTGTCGCCAAATACAAACAAGCAATTAATACGCCATCTGATGTAATCTGATGGGCCTTGTACACCTTCCCCTGCTTTCTGGACATTTAGGAAGTAGGACATCCTTACATCTAATGTCCAGGGATATTGCTATTCCTGTCAAATTTGCCAAGTGGTTACTGAGGCCAATCATGGAATTTCTCATATACTGCAAAAACTTTCCATACTGCAAAGCTGGAAATATGCATATATTAACTATTATTGGTAGGTTCAGTTGACACAGAGGATGTTTTCTTTCAATATGTAGTCCTGCCTTTTGGACTATGACATGCACCAGCTACATTCCAAAGGTTAATGTATCCTCTTGTTAAAGTGCAGCACCTCTTGACACTGGTAACAGTTTTTTCATGAGTTCAGAAGGCTTCAC
Source organism: Gnathonemus echidnorhynchus (assembly GCA_026776725.1). Lineage (NCBI taxonomy): Eukaryota > Metazoa > Chordata > Actinopteri > Osteoglossiformes > Mormyridae > Gnathonemus > Gnathonemus echidnorhynchus. The sequence continues at coordinate 7,122,866 of JAODJU010000050.1, read as the reverse complement.
AAACATTACATGTAAAAAAGCATGCGTTTTAGGTATGGTGGCCAAACCAAGCTAATCTGGCACTTTCATCCTGTTTTAAAGATGGAATGATTGTTTCCAGCTTACCCATCTCGGCATCTTGCCCCCGTGAGGATCATGATGGTGGAACTGGAGCACTAGAACGGTGACCATCACAGAAAGGCCAACAATCATCATAGTGCTGGCAAAATATTGGGCTGAAATGACAATCGTGCAAAGCCAGAAGGGGAGTGAATTTGTAAGAACTTCCTGCACCTCTCACGGCATACCCAGACATTATAAACAGAACAATCAGTAATATTACTCTTCATTGACAAGTTTATTCTGAACACTAATGACTGACATTTAATAAAAAGTATGCCTAGTTTTCAATTTATTACCCAGACTTACAAGAAAATATTCTCTGAAAAGTTCAGTTTAGCTGCAGTTCGGCTATTATGATTGAACAAGATCAACAGAACTACCAATGATAAATATTTAATATTATAGATGGATAAGCGAATCATTAAAGTACAGCATAGGATTATGTCAAGGAAGAATCTTTTTTGAAGAAGTCACCATGAATATCCTCCCATGTGACTGTATTTGAAGAGCTGAAGGTTTTTCAAAGAAACCTGTCAGTTCCTTCTAACGACGCCAGAAATATAAACCCTATTTGAACCAAAAAGAAAATCACCTGTGTGACTGTCTATGTATTCATCAAAGCTTGCCTAAATTAGTATCCTCGGGTGAGTTCTGATACATTAATGAAAACAAATACACCCAATTCTTTGTCCAATTCTTTGTCTGTCTGTCTGCCTGTCTCTCCCTTCTTCCCTCTAGCAAGCAAGCAAAATGCATTCGGGTTTCAGGTCAAGAACAAGTGTTCCTTTGGAAGAGGATGTTCAACATTCAAGCAGCTTATTTACAACTCCAACGATGGATATCCAAGGTGAGGGAGAATGCTGACTGACAAATTCGCAGTGCAAGTCGTTGTAATAATTCTACACCAAGCAGAAGGGTGGAGTCGCCCTGAAATTTCTCAGGAACTCAGAAATGTGCCTCTGTTTCATCCTCATCCTTTCATGCCTTGTTTACACCATTCAGCCATACAAGTGTTTTGAATATGTATGACAATAAATTCCATAACAATTCATGCTTGTGCATCTGAAAAGGCTTTCCCATTCATCTGGATATATCCTGCCTATTTTTCACTGCCTACAGAGGTCAGCTGACACAAAATCTCATTAAAAATATGGCATTTGCATCAAACTGCTCACCACTGTTAAAGTACAGCTCACATCTCATGTGGGTCTTCCACAAAGCCATGCATCTTAATGGATAACTTGAAGGTGTCATGCTATGATTCTATTTTTGCATAGAAATTATATGATTTAAAAATGTACAACTAAAATCTGTTTTCTCAGGCTGGGGGGGGGGTGGGCTGTGTGTGATGAGGGTGTCTGGGAGCCCACATGCAGTGTGTAGACTACCTGACTGGGCAGGTTCCACACACAGGGAGCCATGCAGTATTTGAACCTTGGCCCTTGGGCTGTAAGGCAGCAGTGCTAACCACTGTGCTATCCAGCCACCCCCTCCAGGTACCCTCTGTAGGTAACTGATGTATTTGCTTTCTTTAGGCTCCAGCTCACATTCTCAGTGATCAGTGTTTCAAGCTGTCAGCA
>JAODJU010000050.1:7068098-7084584 GCA_026776725.1 Gnathonemus echidnorhynchus | reverse complement strand
TGGGGGTCCGGCCCCCAAGGAGACTGTCTGGTAAAACTCTGGCCCTCTGACAAATATAGTTGATGACCCCTGCCTTAGGCCAAAGCAAACATCCCCAGGAGCAAATCAACAGTGCTGGAGGAAACTTCGACCCTTGGATGTCTCTGCCGTTATGCCGAAAGTGGAAGGGTCAGCTTTTGGTTAAACACTAAGGGAGTAAATCAGCTACAAGACAGCACCAAAACATTCCACCCTGCACACAAAGGACAGAGAAGACAGGGTCTGCTATTCTTCCACTGTGCTGTATACATCCCACCTTAACAACAGCACGGAAAACATTGGAATTTATTGCCACGACATTGTTGGAAACATGCCAGACATTTCTCCCCACTATTCATCGGTTCACCATGTTTGGTAGCCAGAACGTCATAACTTGGTGCCTGTATCACAAAGCAGAATTTCTTGCTTAGCCACATAACTTGTCAGACTTAAGGTAATCTTGGCTAAATGTAGATGAATGAAGGTAAAGTGCATTTAAACCGGATATCTTTAATCTGACAAGTTATCTAGCTAACTGACAAATCTCGCTTTGTGATGCAGGCCCCCATGTGCTTTGTGTTTGTCCACTGATGGGCCAGTTAGGCCTCGTTGTTTGTGTTAGGCCCTGTGGTTTGTGTTAGGCCCCGTGGTTGGTGTTAGGCCTTGAGCTTTGTCCTGACTGAGTGAGATTTGACAAATGTCACAAAATTCCAGAGGAGCACTGATCGGAATTAGTCAAAGCGGCAGATAAAATGAAAACTTCAGGAAGCTCATCAGGCATATGTTACACAACACCCTAACTTATAGGTTGTTTCAGCTAACAGGAATGTAATGTGTAACTTCATCTCCTGATTTCTAAACCATTCAGTTTCGAGTTCACTGTCAAGTCAAATGATATCTTGACACATGAAAGCACCCAAATGAATCAGAACCAAGATGGAAAAAGCAAAAGGGCCCAGGCCACCATCACTGTTCTTCTTGACTTGTTCTAACTCTTCCTTGCAATCCTATTACTCTCTTTCACTTCTGTTTTGACAAGAACCCCAGACCAGAATTATCTGTGTTGGACCCAATTCCTTTTACATTTGTTTGCTCACTGGTTAACTGATAGGAAAGCTTCCTAAATAAATTGTAAACACCTGAACTCTGTGTGGGGTGACTCGCTTTACACAGCAGATAATTAAAGAGGTCCTCTTTTACGTGGCTCAGTCGCTTTTACTCTGCCATTAAAATAACTATCACCCTATAAAAACCATATAACTGCAGCATAATCTCCAAAATACTCAATAAATTTAAGTCATTCACGGATTAATCACCCCCTCACAGCTCTTTTTATATGTGAATGTATTTCACAGCTATTTAATGCATGTATGTTCAGGCAATTTTAACCTGAATGTTTATTTTCAATGCAACTTAATGCTGTATGACACTTCTGCAGATTTTATATAATTTATTTCAGAATATTCATGTTGTAATGGTTACTTCTTCAGGAATGTTCCATCCATCCATCTATCCATTTTCGGTAACCGCCTATTCAGGGTCTGGCGCCTATGGGCACAGGGCAGAGAACAACCAAGACGGGGCGCCAACCCATCCCAGGGCACACTCACGCACCATTCACAATCACGCACCAGACACACTCAGGCACCAGACACACTCACGCACCAGACACACTCACGCACCATTCACACTCAGGCACCAGACACACTCAGGCACCAGACACACACACGCACCATACACACACACGCACCATACACACACACGCACCATACAAACTCACGCACCATTCACACTCACGCACCATACACACACACACACACACACCATACACACACACGCACCATACACAATCACGCACCATTCACACTCAGGCACCAGACACACTCACGCACCATTCACAATCACGCACCATTCACACTCAGGCACCAGACACACTCAGGCACCATTCACACTCAGGCACCAGACACACTCAGGCACCAGACACACTCACGCACCATTCACACTCAGGCACCATTCACACTCAGGCACCAGACACACTCAGGCACCAGACACAATCAGGCACTATTCACACTCAGGCACCAGACACACTCAGGCACCATTCACACTCAGGCACCATTCACACTCATGCACCATACACATTCACACACCATACACACACACGCATCATACAAACTCACGCACCATTCACACTCACGCACCATACACACACACACACACCATACACACTCACGCACCATTCACACACACGCACCATTCACACTCACGCACCATACACACACACACCATACACACTCACGCACCATTCACACACACGCACCATTCACACACATCTGTAGGCAATTTGGTAAATCCAGTTCACCTTAGTATGTTTTTGGACTGTAGAGAGACACTGAAGTACCCAGAGGAAACCCCACGACAACATGAGGAGAACATGGAATCTCCACACACAGGGAGCCACGGCGGAGAGGCGAGGTATAAGGCAACAGCGCTACCCTCTGCACCAGCATGCTGATCTCTGACTATATCTATTCAATTTATTTAAACATCCAGATTCTTCTTCTTCAAAGCTTAGCGTATTTTCAGTATTGAGTACATCACTCTCCCTCAGAGGGGTTTTACACAAGCAGCTCTCTAAAACAGATTTTTTTAAAATCCTTTTCTGAAAGCTTCCTGAAACTTTTCCCTGAAACCCTCCCTAGTGTCACCCCTCCTTCCTGCCACATCCCTACTTTGCATGAAGGGGAATCTCTCAACGCTGGAATCCTGTCAAGGACGACCTGCCCCCCAGTTCAAATCTGTGCATCAGCTATCCGGCTAATTCACTTTCCGGGGGGTGTGGAGGGGGGACAGAGGGGTGTTCCACAAAGCAGGAATTCTCAGTTTACTTAAGCAATCATCCAAAAAGACTTTAGGTAAGGAACATTCCATTTGGATAATCATGACTTGTTTATTGTGCAAGTTGAATAAATAGATGCAACTATTTTAACATCAACTGTAAATATATAATATGGCTGCCATGTTATCTGCATCGCTGCTGTTAGCTGGCATCGCCCTCAGAAGGGGCTTTACTCTGATCTCCATAAGACAGTTCTTCTGATTGAACTTTGAGCGTCCTGCTTAACATGCGGCCTGTCTATTTCAGAGCAGAGATTTTTTCCCCCCTCGCTGACAGCGACAGAGCATGCTCTGTAGAGGAGTCCGACCTCAGCCTATCAGCTGGTTCCAAGGCCCCGTCTCTCACACTTGCAGCGCCCCCTGTGCACTGCAGATGGCGCTTCGCCACCGTGAGTCCTGGGAGATCTCTCCCTCCCAGGCGGGGGCGCTGACACACAGGACAGCTGTGTGGTGCCCTTCTGTACCACACGCCTTTCTTTACATTAAAAGACATTTTTCATGCCATTTTTCTTATCACATTGTTATCACCAACAATGAGGAGTATTTTGTTAACAGCTCCCTACTATTCAGTTCTAGCTATATTGCACGACAGAAGGTCCTCCTAGAAGCTCAGCATCAAACGACGAGGCCTGGAATAACTTTGGTGTTGAATATAATCTCAGTAGCATGACAGAGACATTCCTTCCTGGTAATGCGTGTGGGATTGGCCTGAGAGAGGATGAGGTGAGCTGATGCCCAAACCCACCCACTCCATGCCAAACCATCTACCCTCCGCTTTCCTCTGTTTACCCACGTTACCCGCTGGCCCCGCCTCCTCAGACACTCAGCCCCCTGAGGGAATCGCAGCATCTGTCCCGGCCCGGGAGCTCATCGACACGCAGTCACGCTTCTGAGACTTCATGGGTTGCTCTCCATCTGGCTCCACCTTGGAGACCCTGAGGGGCTGAAGCTGATCGAATGCCCCCCCCCCGCACCCCCCGCAACCCCAACATATATGGCTAAATAATCAAGCTAATTCCTGACTATTACTGAATCATAGTCATGGGACTTCCGGGAAACTCTGCACGACATCATGTGCTATAGCGGCTGATTTGCTGATAGTTTGCAATGGTGAACAGATTGTGTGGTACGACACAAAGAGCCGTCATCTCACTTCCTGTGTCTGGTACACAATAAAACAGCAGCTTCATTTATCCCTCATCTGTCACCTTCTTACAGGTGAGAAAAGCAATTAACACCCCGTTGAAAGTTAGACACATTACCCACTAGGCTGTTTATTGCCGTTGCTTCTGTGTCGTTAAAAAAATAACAATAAAGGTTTAATGTTCTGAACTTATACACGGGCATCACAGTCATGAGCTTATTTCAGTTTAGCGCAAATAGATTGTTACGAATTCAGAGCGTATGTTTCGTTGTCACCCAGTAGTCGTGCAACATAAGTTTCAAGGTACCCTTGGGTACTCTACCTGCAGCTCTAAGCTTGTTGTATTTCCAGGAATGAATTTTACAGCCCGTTTTCAACTTCTATTAAACAGACTCAGTATGTTTTTTCGCTATAAGGTGGGTGCTATAAGGGGGGCAAGGGGGGGGTCAATTCATAGAACGTAAAATTTGACTTCTGTAAGGGTTCTTGGAACAGATTGCTTCTGTGAGTCAAGATGACGGTGTAAGTAATCTGAACGGTGTGGCGCGACTTATCAACATCGGCTTGCAGTATCTGTCCGAGTTGATTTGCATGTTTCAACAGTCCAGATAAGACAGGCCCACTGAGGGATCTGCAGACCAGGCAGGGTCTGAGTTACGCACTCAGCTACATGCTCTCCCCTGTCACTCTTACTTGCCTGTCCCTGCCACGCATGATTAACCTCAGAGAGGCAGCCCTGGAGACCTTCCTCAAGGCTTGACCATCTTTAAACTTAGACCAATACTGTGCTTCTGTTTTCGTACTTCTCTTCATTTGTTAAATGCCCTAGCTTCCAGATTTTAACGCCACATACCATAAAATATGTCCAGGTGGATTACATGCTCATTTTCTTTTGCTGATTCTTATTAATAAAATGTGACATTGATCTAAGCATGGTACATTGACCAAGGATTCAAAAGGCAATCGGAAATTTTCATAGTTTCAAGTCGTTTGTAGCTTAGGTCATAAATGAATTTATAAATCATGAATGAATTAAACAATGTTTTTTAAATTGGACATTTAGATACACACCGGCAGCAGGGGGGTGTACAGGGGCCTAGCCACAGCTGAAAGCTGATTGGCCGCCAGAATACTTCCTCCACTGTCACTCACCAATTCAAAACATATTATTGGTTAATAATTAGGTTGGCCCCTCTGTCTGAATTATGGATCCTCTTATGCCCCCCCACCTTAATTAATCCTAGAATCTGCCCTCAATGACATGAAGTTCCACATGGGGGTTGAGACAGCCAGCGTTCAGCTCGGAGAGCAGCATTGACTGAAGATCATCCAACAGACAAATTACATCTGAACTTACTTTGCTAGGGGGCAGATGGCGAGAAACTTCATTACTAAGGGATTAGGGTGATGCATCGCACCAGCTATCTGAAAGTCAAAACGGTATTGATTTATCAAAGAATTACACATACTCTTGACATCATCCAATTATCCGGTCAAATCCAGAGTGCGCTAACAGACTTGTGTGAATTAAGCCATGAACATACACAGAAAAGTAAGCCTGAAACGCGTTTCAAGGGCCACTGGAGACTGGATGGTACTTGTTTTAAGACAATAAGTCCAAAGAGACCTATGCAGTTTACTGTGCAACCTGTGTTACAGTTATGAATAAAGATCTTTTTTTTTTTTTCAATAAGTCCTAAAAATATCTGCAAAATCTCATGGTGTCCATCCATCTAGCCTCCCTGCCCCTTATCCTGCACTGGATTATGGAGGATTCTGGGGCTGATTCCTGGTATATATACTCTTTCTTCATGCAGTGCAATCCCGTTATAACAGACTTTAAGGGATCTGGTAAATCAATCCGTTATATCCAAAGTCCGTTATATCCAGAGTTGCTGTATGCCCAGGACACCATTTACTCATGCCACACCACATCAGACACACTTGTGGTATAAATTATTATATTGTATATGTAGCAATCCATCTTTACCTGACTGTTGGAGGTATATATGGCCTATAAGTGGTTATACATGTACGGTACAGTAGTAACCTTGACCTCATTGCTCACTGCATCCCTCCAGCTGCGAGCGTCGTCTGCCAACACACAGCGTGCCTGGTGATGGACAGCCACACAGACCAATCAGTGCTGCCTGCTGTTACGCCATGCCTATTTCATGAGCGTGACTATTAACAATACAGACTCCGTATCTGCGCTGGATATCACCGACATGCCACGCGCCTTGTAGGCGGAACTGCATGTCCGTTATAGCCGAACAGAACTACAGCAAAAATCGGCCCTGGGGACCAAATTGTTTGTCCATCGTTATATGCCAGTCCGCTATGTCTGATGCTTTTTCTGCATGTTCTTAAAGGCGCACGGCCAGGACCAGCGGATCTCGTCCGTTACAGACGATATTCCGTTATAAGCGAGTCCACTATAACGGGATTTTACTGTATAAACTGCACTTTCTTTCCCTACCCACTTTCCCATCTCCTCTCTGTTCACTATCATAGTGCCTAAAGTACTGGATTTCTGACCGTAGTTGTTATTAGTTGTGATGTGCGGACTCACCACGTCGATGATCTGCAGCAGCGTCATTCCCAGCTCCACCACGATGGCCGAGGAGTCGTTGAGGACGGGCCGCTCCAGCCGATTGTAATTCTCCATCAGTTCCTTGTAGAGCTTCCGCTGGTACTCACCCTGCAGCGAATCTGCCGGGCGACGGGACAGCCGGAGGATCGCCAGTCACCTTACAGTTATCACTGCGCTTATTTAAGATACAGGTATCCCCAAAGTTACGAACAGAAGTTCCGTTCCCTAAGTCTGTCTTTAAGTTGGATTTCTAAGTAAGTCAGAAAAAGAATAATACAGTACGTACATAATAATAATAATAACAATATTAATAATAATACGGTAATAATCAAAGTAACTACATATGAAACTGTACTGCACCGCGAGCTGACTAACGGCTGAAGCCGCGCAATGTTTTCACAAGCGTCATAAAGTAGTCAGTGTTCGTTATTATGAACCATTGTATTTAACCCATATTTGTAATATAATATGCTTTATCGCATTCCGTTTGTAAGTACGAGTTATTCTTAAGTCAGACATTCTTAACTTTGGGACTGCCGGTATTGGAAATATGACATGAGGTTTGATTATGATTCCCTTTATTTTAAAGTTGTCATAAAATACCCACCCATGAATCCATTCACAAATCCATCCATTTTCTAACTTCCTAACCCGGTCTGGGTCCAGACGTACTTGGAGCTTGTCCAAGCAGCACAGAACAAAATACTTTGCTTTACATCTTTACATTACATGACATGGATGCCAGAATATTATATAAGAAATAGAAAAGATCTTGTTGTTGGCTCAGTGGGCTGCAGTACGTGTTGGCTCATACCTCCAGCCCCCCCAGTATGAAATGGATGGTTTTGTATCTTGCTGAAGACCTCCCCCTACTTCTTAAAATTAAAACCTTTGATGACTTATTTCATATTGCAGTTCCCCTGCTTCTCTAAAGCATTCATGTGACGTTAATTATTAAACATCGGCGTCTCAACTGAATGAAGACAAAATTTAAAAAAAAAAAAAAAAATGAGGAATCCATAGAGTTCGTGATACTTCACAAACACATAGGAGTGAGTCGCTCTCAGAATAAGCATCCAACATTCAATTGGAAAAAAAGGGAAAAAACACGTCAGCAGGAAATGAGGAATCAGGAGGGGCGGGGTTTGTTACACTAAGGCTTCACGTCAGTATTACGGGCTGCACCGCAATCTGCCTGCCCTTATTAAGGGTGAAGATGGCCAGGAGTGACAGAGCAAGCCCCCCCGCTGCCCTGATTGCCCCAGTTTTTGGGACCCTGCCCCAGCGCCGGCAGTGACTGACATGGCCAGTCCATGTTACAGCACGTCTCCCCCCCGCACGCACGCACACACACACCCAGATGTCCCTCTGACTAATCCCCCGTCAGCTGGACCTTGAATGGTGAAACACAACGTTTCTGTAATGTGCGCCAAGAACAGGGCATTCCTGTTTGTTAAAGGACTTCCAGAAACACTGGTATTAAACTCTTACCGAGAAATGTTTACTTCTTTGTTATTATTATTATTATTATTATTATTAAGCCCTCAATCTGTTAATTACCTAGCCCTGGTACAGCAATGCATTTTGTTCTCTATGCTTAACACGCATAGGGTGAGTTAAACATCATCAATAACGCTGCATTAAGCTGTTACTATTCGGGGAGAATAAGTGTCCGGACGTGCTAACGCGACTGTGAAATTCATATAACAACCTATAAGTCAAATTTACACATCAATATCCACACAGTTATTGAATTAGTTTTTGTCCGTGACCAGAATTCCTTGCTGCATACTAACCAAAATCAATAGCTCAATCACGTTCCATCCTAAACAGCTTCATTAAAACTGTTCGGAAGGCATGGAGAATTCCCTGACAAAACATTTTGGGTTTTGGTCGTATTCTGACATAACTATATTTAAATGCATTCCCCAACTGGGATATTTTCAGTAACAATAATTATTCTCTATCTGTTTGGAAAACTGTCTTACAAGTGTTACAATTATTCTGCATCCCGTTTTATCCTCCTACTCATCATTCAACGTCCGGTAACACTGTACTTGAGGTAGCATAAATAACTTAGTTACTTACTCAGTTGCTCCTCAAGAACAAATTATGACCTAATGAACAAATGACAAATGGTAACACTTTACTCATTCTTCACCTGAGGGGACACAAATATAGTAGTACATGCTTACTTAAGGCATTAAGTAACCATTAACTAAGTTAAAGTAGTTCATCATTAATTAATTATGAAAGTTAATGTATTCCACACAGGAATTATATTAGTTTATTAACTAATTAGTTAACTGTTAACTAATATAGTTCTGCAAGAAATTAATCATCATGGTTGATTAATGATGAATGGACATGGGATCAGTACATAATCAACACTTACTTAATGTATTAATTAACCAGAAATTAAGAGTGTATTACTGCATTAGTGCCCCCTTAAGTAACGTGTTACCCAATGTTCTAATCTGGCCTCAGTTCCAGGAAGAGCTTGTAGCCTATCCTAGCAGCACAGGGTATAAGGTTGGGGGCAGTAACATATATGAAACTGGATATTTACCGGTATATATGTATATTCATTCATTCATTCATTGATCTGTTAACTGGTCATACTATAAGGGACTGTATCAGCAGAAGCGGAGATGCTATGTTAGTGTAAAGGCAGCACACCTGCCTTAGATGTCTTTCCCTCCCCACACATGGTCATATGGTCACGCTCACCCCCATGTGCTGCTGTAATTCATGTCTCCGCATGTGCTAAGATTTCTGTGCCTTCGTGTTTGCTTCCTCCTTCCTGCGTCACTGCTCTGAAACGCAGACCCACTCTCTGATGTCTTTGTCCTTCTTCCCCGATCCATAAACTTTCAAAGTCATCGAGCACCGGTCAATGAAGATTTGTGCTGGGACACTGATCACGGCATACCTGACCAGGATTTAAAGTGTGACTCATTCAAAGTACTGTTCCCCTGCCCAAATCATATTCTTTCTAGAAGCACCTCTGGTCTAACTTCATTGCGAGACTGTCCAAAAGGATAAATAACTGTCCTCCTTTGGATACGCTTTAATGTATCATAACAGTGTTTCCCAACCCAGCCCTCGGGAAGCCCCACACAGCCCATGTTTTTGCTCCCTCCTGGTTCCATATATTTACTGGGAGCTGGGAGGAAGCAAAAATGTTTTAGGTTTCCCGGGGACTAAGCCTCTTTGCCTGTGATCGGAAGGTTACAGGTTTGAGCCCAGCCTCAGCATATCTGTAGGTCCCTGAGCGAGGTCCTTAACCCCCAGCTCCCTGGGTGCTGCTATGCGTGGCTGGCCTTCACAACCAGCTCACTCTCACCTACAGAGAGAAAGTGGGGGAGGCGTAAAGAGAATTCCCCCATGGGGAGGGGGGGAGAACTAGTAGTAGTAGTCGTAGTAGTACCCTTAAAGCACTGTCTGAGTGATAAGGACAGTGGGGTATCCCCATACTATAACGAGAGTTACTCGTAGGATACCATTACTATTACTTCATAATGCACACCCACACATTAACAGGCACAAAACACTCATGCGCTGTGCATTTTAGAGACAACCTATGGAGTAACTGCATGGTGTTAGATTACATGAGGACCCTCCAGTTTGTCCACGACCCCCAAAATGACAGTACCAGAGACGCCCACTTTGCTGGCCGTGATATATTAGGGTTTCTCCGTGACACCTAGCAAGCTGCATCATTCTCGGTGCCTTTAGGATCAAGTTCAGCTTCCATCCCCTCATCATTTTGACACCATGGCATTCTTTAGACAGTTTGCTCATTTTCCTTTGTATTGTTTTTGACTTTGATTGTCTGTGGATTAGGATCAGTCAGAACTTCGTCAAACACCGGGTGTATGAGCTCCGGAAAATCCTTGTGGTTTAAGTCGAATCTCTTTAATCTTTGAAGTCTCAAAGAGGACCGCTTCTCCATCTTTTTCCAACGCTGCAGGCTGGCTACGCACTTTGATCCTGGCAGTGGATTCTCCATATTGACTTGCTGTATGCATCTGATACACAGCAGATTGCATGTGAAATAGAGGGTGAGACTGCTGTGGCTTAATCTGCTATTCAGCCCAGTCATACTCTCAGGAAAGTAAGGGATTCAAAGCCGGGTATCAGCCTTGTACCGCTGGCTTGACGCCATATGGGCTCTTAGTCTTTAGGCCCATTACAGGCAGAGCTTTAATGATTTTTGGAGACATCCTTGAAAAGTCCCTGGATCCCTCGATTTACCTCCCGCAGAGACAATGCCTCATGCCAGGATCCCGCCATTGCCAACATCACCCCCCCCCCCCCATGTGCCAGTGCGGATGACCAGCACTCGAGGAGAGAGAGGAGAACGCAGGAAGTTCTTCCTGCTGAGGGAGACAGAGGCACTGATCTCCACCACATGTGCCAAACAGATCATCTTTCACTCCATTGCCACATCACTAATTTCATTATTACCACATACAACAACTTTGTGGAAAGGCGATGAGAGCTGAACTATGACTGGAGGATTTCAAATTAAACTGGCATCTTTGTTGACCACGATTTTTTAACTTTAATGATCCCTTAGGGTTCAAGACACCGGGGATTTTGCGAATGTGCATTTAGCTGCTTTTTTCAATTATCTGATTTCAATTCCCTGATTACACCATTTATGTCAAAGATAATGCATTATGCCTGGCCATTAAATGTGCTTTGTTACTTGCTATTGGCTGTGATTTATCAGGGTTTCGCTCGCTGTTAAAATCCTTGCCATAATCTGCTCAGTACATGAGGCATAAATCATTTATTCCTACCAATTAACACTCAACGACTTCTTGCCAGCGGCTGGTTGGCTACAGGTGGCTGAAAGTGTGACATTGCAGTTTTGCGCAAGATGCAAGAGTCGAGGGCAAGTCTGGCTCGGTGAGAAACTGCAATATCTATGCACCCATGAAACCTTACGGCCAGACAGCAAAGTCTAAGTGGGAAGGACACTGTCAATATTCTATATTTGTTAAGTGATGAAATAGGATAATTGTGTACTGTATTTATGGCCATCTCCAAAGGAAATATATCTCAAGGAATTTTTGTTACATTATTACATGTTTGCAGTCATAACAAAATGTTAGTCACTGATTGTATCAGTGACCAGACATGACAGAGTTTTTGAATATCACCAATGTACAGAGGTGCACATTTCAGGCCCAGAAAGTAAAAATCCAGGCCAAGATTTTGTTTCAACCAAGCAGTTGAGTATAAAGAGTCACAGAGTACTCAACTGGTTGGCTGAAACAAAATCTTGGCCTGGATTTTTACTTTCTGGGCCTGAGATGTGCACCTCTGCTGTACAGTAGTTCAGAATGGATAGCACTTATCAAAGCCATCTTCAGCCGAGAGTGGTATACCAGCGAACAGGAACACGAGGAAAGGAACCAGTACAGGGTCTTGTCTGTCCCAGTGGCGCTACCAGGATGCCCTCCCAGGGTGGGCGTTTGGGTAAGTTGGGTGGGCACCAATGTTCAAATTGGGGGGTGGGAACTGGCAATATTAAAAGTTGTTAATTAATCAATGATTGGTTAAATTTGATCCGTCTCTGTTGGGAGGGCAGACAATCCATTTGGGGGGCACCGCCTATACCCCGCCCACTCGTAGCCACGCCCCTAGTGTGTTCTGCAATAGACAGCCATGCTGTTCAGGGTACACCCCTGCTCTGTGCTCCATAACCGGGATAGGCTCCACCCCCCACAATCCTGCACCAGGTAAACACTTGTGAGATGGACGGGTGGACTAATAATAAACATTTAACTAACACTTAGTTAATAGTAATTAGATCTTTTGTACAATTTTTTTTCCAAAATCGCTGTCATAGTGTTGTCATAAAATCCAGACTCCTGGAAGACAGCCGCTGATCCAACCTCCTGTTTCCCACAAAAACATCAGCATTATTGATGAAGCCATCTGCAGGATGGCAAAGCACTCGCTGTGAATCGTATGAAACTGTCAGCGACCGACGTGCTCCACACAGAGGGGGTCCGGATACCAAAATGCTAATTTTACTACTTAGGGAAGTAAAAACGGCTTAAAAGCAGAAATTGTCACGAGCCGTGGGGAAGGAGGTTTTGGCTGCGGAGACGCGTGGAGAGTGCAGAGGAGTGTGTCAACAAAAAGATGTCTACCATGTCATTATGGCCTCTGGCTTAAAAAGAAACAGCTACTCAAAGTTTCACCAGGATTTAAATAAGAGGATCAATAAACAAAACTACTGTTGGAAAATGTGTAGAAGGGACTAAGTCTTTCTAGTCTCCTCTCCTCCTGTTCTAGATCAGCTGTACTTATATCGACCGATACTCCACTCTTAGAACCATCTAGCTGTAATTATGTAAGCATCTTCTTTCACTTTTCAGTTTTCACTTCTGTATACGGTCTGGTCACCTTTTCCATGACATTCCTGTCACTGATATTCCAGCCATTGTTCCTTGAAACGTTCCATGTTCCAAGTTTTTTGGACTCTTAACTCGCCCCTGTCTTTCCCACTAATTAAGTACAAAAATCTAAATGTTTGTTTAATAAGATAAGTGGAAAAGAACATACCTAAAAGAATACTTGCATTGTCGGTATGTAAGCATTAAAAGTTTCATGCAAATGAAACCCCCAGATTTACCTCCTAACACCCCCCTTAGAGAAGGGGGGCTATGACATGCAGAAATGTCAATGTGTCATTTGTGTCCAGAGTTTAACATCTACTGACTGGGCATTTGTCAGGGAAACTGCACTGGAATCACTGCACACTGTATTCTCCTCTTTTAAGCTCCACTGCCTCAGTTATGTTGATAATCTCTCAGCACAAAAACAGCTCATTACGATTTCTGGATACACACCACCAGTCAAAAGTGAGATTTTCTGAGATAATCTGCATGTCACTCACTTAACATTTAATAAAAATACACTCAGTATTTTTTGCCAACAAATAAATTTACAGTATGTTCACCATGAGTACCTTTATTAGCAAAAATGTCATATCTTTGAGTCAACAAAGTAACCTCCTCTAGCAAGTATAACAGCAGAGAAAATTCGAAGCTTTCATTCTACAAGGGACATTAAATACTGCCCTGTTTCATGGGATAAAACGGTTGCATTTAAAGTTACAGGACAGCCTAGAATCTGACTGTGCCGTCACCACATGACCAGTTAACAGGATGTCAGACATGCACTGTTACATACTCTGTCCATGTTATAAAGGAAACTTGTTTTATTTGACTTATATTTTCATTTATAGTTGTTCACTCAACTTTCCAGTGCTTAACAAGAATAAATAATTTGGAGTTTAAGAAAAACATGAAGAAGTGGTAACAACCTGTGTTGTATAAAAACTTGACTGGTGATGTATATTCATGCAAACAATGACAGCGACGGACGCTGGTTCCATTAGGACTATTTTGTGATTTTTCATTGTTTTATTCCTCCCAAGAAAATTGCACAAATCAAGACAAGAATAAAAGCACCAGGCACACAAAATTCATCTCAGATGCAGTTATTTTTGGAGACACAAAATGCAGCAGAGGTCAGCTATTTGTTATGGGGTCAAGAAAACCACTAAAATTCTCACTATTGTGCTGTTGTGTCATTGTGCTGTTGTGTCCGGGTAGCTGTAGTGTTTATGATTAATGACTGCGAGATGAAATGCTTTTAGCACGTTAGCAGGATAATTCTGAAGGTGCCTCCTTAATGGTCTGACGTACAGGGTCAGGCACTAAGTTTGAGAATATTGCATCTAAAATCACTACGTTACTGTCAGCAACTTGCAGGATTTGAACCTGGATTTTGTGACGATCACACTTTTACTAAACATGACACAAAAGAGGGATTGTTTCAGGTACTTTTGTAAATGTTTAGAGGACCAATGTGATTCTGCTCAGCTACTCAATGAACCGCTGTGATTTTATTAATTACTCAATTACTCAACATTTTGACTTGCCAGTGAAGGACACGTGCAATCACACAGAATGGGGGAAACGCAGATGTCGCCATTACTGCTCGGGGGGCACGACATGGGGGACAGATGGGGAATCGCGATACATCACAGCCACCACGTGAAAGACATGCAGACAACAGGAGAAAATGGACCAGAGCAGCGAGCGCCATCCTAAAAGCTGACGTTCAGCCCGTCTTACGAACAGCAGTTAGCTTTACCGGAGTATGGAGAACGAGATTACGGCTCCGGTAGACAACGATATGTCCCACTAAAGGTGAAGTTCTGATAACATCCTAATATGGCCGGTTTGGGGGTGTCACAGCAAACCCTACGAAGTAGAGTATGACCTCCCCAGTCACAAACACCCAACCAATAACTACTGATTCTTTTACTGCGCTATATAAGTACAAAGTTGGGCATTAGGCCTACAACGTCATCACATTTGGATAATGTTCATATTTTCATGTGCACACTCTTAAATTTAGACCCAATAACTATTGTCATTAATATCACTATTAGAAAAACATATATTTTTTATTTAGTAATAATTAAAAAAAAAAGCAAATTCATTTAAATCTGTTTTACATACTATAATTGTTCAATAATGTAAGATTTTTCGGTATTGGGATCAGTGTTATGGTGTATTTAAAACACATTTAAAATAATTTTTATTTTACACACCTTTTACATTAGAGATAAAAAAAACTGTGCCTAACCATTGAGAATGAGGATTTATTACCATTGCAAAAGAAGCGCAGTTGTTCGCTTATAGCGCGTTTTCCTCCCGTGCTCTAACGGTATTTTAAATGCAAATGTAATTTAGGCTGTTCAATGAATGTTAATTTTGCTGAATTGCCTCTTACACTGACCATAATTGAAGCTAATCGGACTTAAATTGTCTATGGGTCAGTAAAGTTTTAGTAAGGAGCTTGAAATGAGTGCATTTTAAAAATAAAAACTACACAATTAAAAAATACATATCCTTTAGCGTCCATTTAGTAAATAAGAAGTCCGACATCACATGGGCTTTTTGTTTTGTAGATAGTATTTTGCCTTACAGCAAAGCTGTCCCTAAGAGTTTAAATGCTAATAGCGAACTGAGAATTTATCATACCGCACTATACTTCTGACAGCTAAAAAATATGTGCTTAATTAGCTTAACAATTGACCTTTACATTAAAATCTGTTTCTCATGCATGAACTGGCTTAAGTGTATGTAATACAGCGGAGCAAATCACCGCGGAGGCCGCGGGAAGGCAGCCCGGCTGACTAAAGGCGCGCAGCGGGGACGAGCAGCGAAGCGGAGAAAGACGTCGCTGCAAGCCGTCAACTTTCAATTAGGACTGAGTATGAAAGGAGAGACCCGCACCCAGAAATGAATGAATGCCGCACATAACGGGGAATGGATAGATTGCCAAGTTACTGCTAGAACGAGCGAGCAAGGTATCCTCAAATTATTCTGAAACATTAGATATATTATACACCTTGCAAACACCTATTCAGTGAATGGTGATAAAGAGGCTAGAAGCCTATCTCATGCAGCAGGTGTCTTCTGGATTGAATGAGGAGCGCGGGGCACCCGGTGGAAACCCGGATGAGGAGACCATCCAGAAACTGCACTCACGATGTGGGACTCACTTAAGCCCCCTGGAGGTATGAGGCAGTAGTGCAACTGGGATATGTTCAGCAGTGAAATTCCTGTGATTTTCACTTCTGCTTGGATGGAGATCGAAGCAGGAAAAACAGCATATTTTTCTACAAATAACAAGTAAACATGGAAAAGATGCACTATGATGCTGGCTCATGCAGGATAGCAGGATAACAGGCACTGTGACGCGGTTTTCTATTTGCCTGTACTGCCCCCCCCCCC